>JAQZBX010014345.1:0-38737 GCA_029593785.1 Cabassous unicinctus
TTTTTTTTTTTGAGGTATCAGGTCTGGGGATTGAACACAGGGATCTCCCATGTGGGAAGCAGGTGCTCAACCACTTGATACACATCCACTCCCAAAACATGTTTTTTGGTGGTTCTATAATATTCTATTGTAAAATATATTATAATTTGATTAATACTCTATTAATGGATTCTCAGTGGTTTTAGGCTCTTTGCTATTGTAAATGAATTAGCATCTTTGCACAGAAATGTTGGGATTTCTGATTTACTGGGTCTCACAAATGTAAAGCAATGAGACCATTGTTTGCTAGAATATTTTTACCCTTTTTACAGTTTCATCAAATGTTAAGACAGCACTATACCTTTGTAAGGGCTGAACATTATCATTAATATATAAAATTCTTGCCTGTTTTATTAAATAGCATTGTAGTGTGTTCATTTGTTTAATCATTCAGCAAGTGTTAAGCTTCTATTTCTAGTTAGGCTCTCTGCTAGGTAGTGGGGATATGATGGTACAGCCAAGGGTAGAGGGATTGGCAAGCAATGTATTCAAGTCTGTCCATTTTTACATTTATAATTGTTTTCTGAGATTTTACTTTTGAAAGATCTTCCCTACTTGAAGACCATAAATTTTCACTAAGATTTTTCATTTCTTTATACTTGTTCTTTTTTTTTCTCACTTAATTAACTCTTGAACTTTTATGAAGTTTTTTTTGTTTCATGGTTTGAGGTAAGGATCTAACTTCTTTTTTAACTATTAATAATTAAAGAGTGAATAGTCCAGTTATTTGAATGATTCATTCTTTGCCCACCGATTTGAAATGTTGAAGTTTAGTGTAATATATCTTCATGCAAACACCATACATAAACATATATACCTTTTGGGGGACTTTTTTATACAGGTCCAGTTCTCTCTTCTACCATCATTACTGCATTATTTTAATGTAACAGTGCTTTATTATTTTAATGTAACATTGTATATTTTAGTAGCTGGAAGTGTAAGTCTCATTATTTTCCCTTTCCAGTATTTTCTTGCCTGTTTTTACAATTCTGTTTTTCCAGGTAGACTTAAGATTCATTTTGTTTCTTTCTCAGGGTAAGAGGATGTCTATGACTTGGAGATTTGGTTGTGATTGTTTGAAATCTATATTTTGAGAAGACTTTTTATCTTTACATTATACAAGGTTGTCATTCAGTCATTTTCTTTTATAATTCTCAACAAAGTTTTACAATTTTTCTTAAATAGCAAGTGATTACACAAGTTTGAAATAATGAGTGATTAAGTAGCGAACATGATTGAATAGGGAATATGATTCACTAACCTGTTTTCCTCTGAACGCAGTCTTAAAGTGTAAAGTTTAGATGCAAAAACAGTTAAAAAAATTTAACATTCATTTCTGGTTTTCAAAAACAAGTTTCGTTAATGGATATTTAGCATTAAAATAATCTCAAACCAACTAGACTATTTAGTGCTCATAGTCTATGGTTAATGCCATTAAACTTAAAGTCTAAACTACTCATTTTGAGAAAATGAATGTTGAGGGTTTTTGCAATATTTTCTAAATGGTTATATAGTACAGATTTTTTGTGTTTATTTGTTTTTTTATTTTTCTCTTTCCAATAAAAAAGCAAACTTCAGTCTAATAGAATGATAGGGATTTAGTCTCTTTTTATTTTCTTCCTACTTCTGACCAATTCCCAGTGTGCTGCTGAATAAATAAATGCATTAATGTATGAATAAATAGTTATTGATGGTGGGTAAAACGTGTATGTGTGTTATAATTAGAAACCTTCTTGATCTTTCTTATCATTCTGCCTTAATTTTAGTTGATTCATTTGCATTTTCTGTAAAGAAAATCTTACTATCTTCAATAAACCCTGATTTTGTTTCCTTTTTTGTAAACTTTGCACCTCATTTATTTTCTATTACATTAGCTATAACGTTCAGAATTATATTACATAATTGAAATAATTGACACCAACATTCTGAGTTTAAAAACCATTGGTAAGAGTGGATTTGTGCTTTTGTTGATTGCTTGGATAATATTGCCCTTAAGGTCCCACCTAACCCTGGCCTATTGTAATTATAAGAAATTAAAGAGAGAACATTATATTTTTACTTTGTGTCACACACAGGCTATATTCTTGGCATTTGGAAATGTCAAGTGCTGTCAGATATCATATATTGAAAATGATGGGCCATGATTAAAGTTTTAAAACCCTCATTGTGGTATCTAGAATCTTCAGTAACAATGTACTATTCAATAAATGCTTATTGGCATATTTTGATGATGAACATAAAGTAGTTAAGTGCTTATATTTTGGCAAGAAATTATGGTGCCATATTCTATTTTATATATAAAATAACTATAAATATTTTTAAAATATTAAAATTGGGATATGGAACAGTAGGGTGGTATCAAAAATTATTCTTCCAGTGGGCACACCCAGAAAACTCAGAATTAGCAAGAACATCAGTGTTAGTTGCCAGTTGTGCTATTCATTCTCTCGCGATGATGTTTATGAAATTAAAGTGCTGTTGAAGTCTTTCATAATTAATTTTGTACTTGAATAGAAGAATAGCATTGTGTAAATAATGCTTCCTTGTTGGCAATCAGTATTATTTCATTAAACCATGTGAAGATCTAGTAAGTATTATTTTTTAAGGTATTTTACCATGTGAATATTGATTTATTTGAATAGGGAGTTTTACAATCAAAAGTTGTACTTTTTTTCACATTATTCTAGAACTGCTTACACTAGTATGGTAGCAGAGTGTCCACTGCTTGCACAATTAGATGCAAAAGTCTGTGGAGAGAGCAGTTTCCTACTATTGGTCCATCATCATGTATATTTTCTTGCACGTGCAAGCAGTGACAGGCAATATTAATAACAGTTGTGGACAGTGGCTGCTGAAATATCTGTTTTATTGCATAAATCTCATTGCTGGAATTCATACATGTCCACTGAAATGCCCTAAGATTTTTGCTTCTCGGGATTTAAAGAAGACAGCATCAAAGAGAAAGACATTGGAGAGGAAATTTTTCTCTCATTTTGCCTACTTAATTTTCCTTTTTCATTGACCTTATAATTGTAGTATAAACTTACTTTTCATTGCTATCGAAATAGTATTTCCTCCAAATTTATTTTTTAAAGCCCTCATAATAATTTAAGCAACAGTTAACACAGGCTTTACACATTAAACTAATGTGCATTAGTTTATTTGCTCTTAATGGTACAGTTTCAACTTGTCTGGAAATGGTTTGAAAATTTCCTTGGAGTGGGAGGGAAAAAACACCTGGAAATATACGGTATTTTATAGTTCAGTCCCGATATTGGAAGAATCCATCATTTGCTTACTATTGATTTTTTTTACTAGATTGCTTGCAGTGCTTGAATGCTGAGAAGCTATAGTTGTTAAAACTGCATTTAGATGGTGAGATGTGTACAAATAAGTTGATTAATATATAGTAATGAATAAGAATAGGTATTGATTTGGTGACATATATATAAATCTATTTTGAGTTCCTTAAAATAAAAGTGTCCGGTTTGCATGGGCAATTATCTGTTAGGGCTTTTCTGTATTTGGGGACTAATTTAGACCTAAGTACAAATGATATTGAGAAGTGTTTGCACACTATATGGCCTCTACATGTACTTATTTCTAAAAAATAATGTAGCTATTTCACATAATCTATTAACATGAAATGGCAACAGAAGCGTTAGTGTCCAGGTGTACAGCTAACGTCTGACTTTGTGTTTGCACCTGAGTTACAGGTACAGCATATGAAGTGTGGCCTGGATGTATTCATTCATCAGTCCCTTCTTCCATATGCATTTACAGAGGTGAAGCTAACCTTCTAGAACTTTTCTGTCAGAAGTTGCTTTCCTAGATAATGGCCTGAAACAAATCAGCAAATTGATATAAATTAATAAATCAAGACTGCCAGGATATATATAGTATTTAGGTAAGGGGGAAATGCATGTTAAAGATAATTTTCTCAATTACAAAGTCTTCCCTTTAGAAATACTACTTAAAAGAATCATTTTCTGAAACATAATCTTTCTTTGGTATGCTTTGGACATAACAGGGTGTGTAACTCCTGAGATAAAATCATTTAAATAAGAGGAAGAAATGCTGATATATCTGGAAATAAAAAATCCTGGGTCTTCTTCCTGAGATTAACATTGACTTTCAATTAGATGATAAATGTTTCATAGATATTTCATAGATATTATTCAAGGAAGATTTGTAACTTGTCATTCCACATTTTTGAAGTTTCATTTCAAATTTAAAAAAATCTAATTCTCCATTACTGATGCAATCATATGCTTCAAAACTGATACATTTTAATGTATTTCAATTTGTCAGTTTAGTTTCCAACTCTACATTTAAAGTATCTATTAAAAATAAAAGAATACTTCAAATAACTATTAAGATAATTGTTAAAGCAATTCTTTAGAGAAAGAGAAGGCATCCTCCCAGTGGATCATCAGATACTTTGGGAAAAGAGAAAGGTTTTGTGATTATTTGTTTGAATTGTACTGATTGTATTCTGTTTTAAATAGTGTTCTGGTTGTCATTTCAGCTATGAAGTCTTACACTCCATATTTCATGCTCCTGTGGAGTGCTGTTGGCATAGCAAAGGCTGCCAAAATCATCATCGTGCCGCCAATTATGTTTGAAAGCCATATGTACATTTTCAAGACGTTAGCCTCGGCCTTGTATGAGAGAGGCCACCACACAGTGTTCCTCCTTTCTGAAGGCAGAGACATCGCTCCATCTAATCATTACAGCCTCCAGCGCTACCCAGGGATCTTTAACAGTACCACCTCGGATGCTTTCTTGCAGTCCAAAATGCGGAATATTTTCTCTGGGAGATTGACAGCAATCGAACTGTTTGACATACTGGATCACTATACTAAGAACTGTGAGATGATGGTTGGCAACCATGCCCTGGTGCAGGGGCTGAAAAAGGAAAAGTTTGACCTGCTGCTGGTAGATCCTAATGACATGTGTGGATTTGTGATAGCTCATCTTTTAGGGGTGAAATATGCTGTATTTTCAACTGGCCTTTGGTATCCTGCTGAAGTGGGTGCTCCTGCTCCATTAGCTTATGTTCCAGAGTTTAACTCACTTCTCACAGACCACATGAACTTGCTGCAAAGGATGAAAAATACCGGCGTTTACCTCATTTCCAGATTAGGGGTCAGCCTTCTGGTTCTTCCCAAATATGAAAGGATAATGCAGAAGTACAACTTGGGACCGGAGAAGTCCATGTATGATTTGGTTCATGGGTCCAGCCTGTGGATGCTGTGTACGGATGTAGCTCTGGAGTTTCCAAGACCCACTCTGCCTAATGTTGTTTATGTAGGAGGAATCCTAACCAAACCAGCCAGCCCACTACCAGAAGTAAGGTTTGCTGAACTCTTTGGTAACTTTTTTTTAACATAAAGGTCAATTTTGATTTGGGGAAGAGCTAGGATTGGCTATTGTTTGATGACTCATGCCACTCTGAAAACCAGATAGGTCACAGAACTCACCGAGGTCCCTTTGTGCATGTCACCACTTCCCTGGAGCATATTCCCGCTTTGAATGAACATTTATGTAATGCTGAGAGGCCACTCTGCCGTAGGGTCAATATACTGACTAAGAAATAGATGTTTTTACTAAGTTATGACTGTAGTAAGTGAGGAGAATGTAGTTAGATGGTTAGTTTTAATGAGTGTAAAAGATAGTGCTTTTAATTAACGGTAGAGTCCCCTCTGTTCTACTCCAAATAACACAATTATAATCTCTATGTCTAAACACTGGGTTGAGTTAGTTAGGGTCCATGAAACCAAATATATATAAACCATGTGACTTCTTTTTGAAGTCAGAACCACAAGAAATTTATGTCCCACAATGACAATGAGGTTTAATGACTTTCATCAAACTAGGGAGTCAACTAATAAGTTAGGAAGCAAATGTCATTTTTTAAGGAAAATCACACCCTAATGCTATCTCATTTCAGAGAAGGAATTCATGAGACTTTAAGAAAATGTGTTTACTTTCTAAGTCAAAGCTAATTTCTTTCTGCTGGTTGAGCCGCTAGCAGATTCTATTTTCCATTCTACTTTGTTTTTTATTAGGAATCTCAAACTAGAAGCAGCCATACTTATATATCTATTGTATTGAATTTTCTAACCTCAGGATGACTCTGGATTTAACCTCAACATCTGATACCATTTGCCAGGTAGCTTAGGGCCTGTTCCATAATTTTCTCTATTGGAACCTCTGAAAATAGCTACTTTCAGTAACTTTGCTAAATTTTTCATTTCCAGCTCTGGTCACTACTTATTAAAAAATCTGTCAGGTCCAGATACTCTGATATAGGCACTAGGTAAGGACAATCACAGAATTTTCTCATGAGGTAATTGAATGGAATATATAGCCTGGAGA
The DNA here is from genome assembly GCA_029593785.1 of Cabassous unicinctus. Lineage (NCBI taxonomy): Eukaryota > Metazoa > Chordata > Mammalia > Cingulata > Chlamyphoridae > Cabassous > Cabassous unicinctus. The sequence continues at coordinate 6,421 of JAQZBX010014345.1, forward strand.
CTTTTCTAATACATCTATTAGAGGTATAGTGAAGATAGAATACCTTGATATAGTTCATGTAACATGGAAACTTTGAACTGCCCAGATCCATGGCCCATACAATCCCAGAATGTCAAGCTGATGCCACCAGTAGAGCCTGCAAGGGTGCAGTTGTTCTGTCTAACATCAACTGTGAAGGATGTGGCTTGTTCTTAGTTTATCTCCACCACTTATGTATTTCTCCAAGCCAATTAAAATATAATAATTTGCTTATTTTGAATTTTGGTAAAATATACATAACACAAATAGTTTTAACCATTTTAAGTGGACAGTTCTTTGACATTAAGTGCATTGACAATACTGTGTGAATTTCAATTTTCTCTATTTCCAGACTATTTTCATCATCTCAAACCAAAACACATGCATTTAGCAATAACTCCCAAGTCTCACCCCCCCACACACATGCATGGTAACCACTATAATGATTTCCTTCTCTATGAATTTGCTTATTCTAAGTATTTCATTTAAGAGAAATTGTAAAATATTTGTTCTTTTGTGTTTGGCAAATTTCACTCAACAAGATGCCTTCACGGTTCATCCATGTTGTAGCATGTACCAGCGCTCCACTTCTCTTTATGGTTGAATAATATTCCTTTATATCTTCAAGCCCATTTTGAATTCTTAAATATTCTCTACCAGAGTCATAGTTTGATATATCAACTCCCCTTCCTAAGTGTAGCTAAAATCAGATTTTTAGAAGCAGCTTCTAAAAGATTTGGGAAGCAAGCTTATCTTCACCTCAACTGAGTCATTCATGATTTATAGACATTGATTATGTTCCCTTCTAGTCCTTACTTTTTCACAACTAGAGCAATGCGCTTCTGCCTGCTTCTTTTAGTTTTTGCTTAAGTGCTGCCCCTCTTCTTCAATCCTTTGATTGAAGAAGGAATCGATGATAAGGAAACATCTGATTACCTTCTTTTTCCTCCAATTCTCTAGATTTTCTTGAGTTGCAACAACTTGTATAAGTATATAAGTATACACAGTATAAGTATATAATAATATTTTATTATTTTATCTTCTATACTGTACCCTTCACTAATATGCCTAGCATTTTTCCCTGCCATCCAAGTTATCTTTTCTTCCACGGTTCTCTCTGATCACTAATGTCCTAACCATTTTTATTATTTTGTTATATTTTAAAAGCCTTTTTTTTTTTTTTTGACATGATTTTTGAAGCTTCCTATAAGCTATCATGTTTTCTGATTTGTCACAATTTCTAGTTTGGTACTTGTTTGACCTACTTTGTGGGCTTCTTTGTTCTTTTTTTCCTTTTTTGGGCTTTTGCAGTAAATTTTTTGAAAAGTGTGCTTTTTAAAAAATAATCATTTTTGGCTATGTGAATAAATTAGATCACACAAGCACACAGTATGTGAATGTGTTATATACATATGGGCATAGATAAGTATATTATTATCATTGAAAGTATGTTAGATTATAAGTGTGAAGAGCTATTTTCAATTCACTGTGCCATTTATAATTCTTTGTTGGGGATTATTTTGAAGAATGATGGTTCTAAACTATACAGATATTTTACTCTGGTGAGGTTTTATATGCCTAGGAATGCATGCTTTTTTATTGGGATTTCTCTAATAGATTTATCTGATACAGTAAACTGTATCTTAGAGTTCTAAAAGTTAATGAGTTTCTCAAATGCCTATCTTATCTATAGGACATGGTTTTAACACTAAAATAATAGGGCATAACAAATGGCCATTTAGAACACTGATTCACTAATAACAGGATAATTGTTATTAAGTTGGTATATTATACTGGGACTGGATTAGGTTTTCCAGATGTCTGGAAATGATTTGACAGTGGGATTTGAGTTTCACAATGTGGAATGAAAGGATAGAGAAAATTTATAAAAGACATTTTAAAAGGTTTCATTATGTTTGAACCTAAAGGAAATTTACAGAGCATCTAGCTCTACTCATTTTATTTATTTTTCTCGAAAAATAAGAGAATGCTCCATTCATTTGTCACATAAGAAGATACAACGAGTTTTAGTGACTTGTCCAAGGGCATACAGCTAGTTTGTGGGAAAGCCAGAGGTAATGTGGATGGTTTTGCTATTGGTTAGATATTTTGTCAAAGTTCCTGCATCTCTTGTCATTACACATTTAAAACTGTGCACCAAACTGGGGAGGCACAGCAGTTTCTTTAATATTACTTATTCGATATCTGAAAAATTCTCGGGCTTAATATGAGGGTCAAATTAAAACATTTGGACCTTTATTTATACTTTTATTGGAGGTTTGATAATAGAACATAGCCAAAACCCAAATGCTTTTGGTTACAAAGTGTTATATTGGGGAAGAGGGAAGAAATAGTCTGCCTTCAAAATTAGAATCATTTGACAATGTGACAATGCATGTTATGAATATGACTGAAGGGACCAGCCTCTCATCAGATTATCTACTTCTTGGAGGCTGTGGGAGTTGGTCCTCAAAAAATGTGGATTAAGGGGAAGAGTTGGTAAGGCAGTACAGACTATAAATGCAAAAAAAAAAAAAAAAAAAAAAAAAAAAAAAAAAAAAAATTGCTACAGCCAGAAAGGAGGTCTGTAGACAGTTTCCTATTTCAATATGTCCTTAAAATATTAAATGTGAAGTAATGGCGTAGTATAGGGAGTGATGATAGCCATTGGTATCTTTATTAGGGAGTAATAAATATAATACCACCAAAGACTAATGTATGTTAGTTTAGGAGGTCTGCAGTTATTAAAAACTTAAAATATTTTAGTAATTTTTTTTTATAACTTTCATGGTTTCCCATTAACCAAGTGGTCTGACCCTGCCAGGCAGTTGACCTCTGCCACATTTTAGCTCCTGGAACACTGAATTCTTTTTTTTTTTTTTTTAATTTATTTCTTTCTCCCCTCCCTGCCTCATTGTTTTGTGCTCACTGTCTGTTCTCTGGGTGTTCTTCTGTGTCTGCTTGTCTACTCTTTAGGTGGCACCGGGAACCGATCCTGGTACCTTCCTAAGTGGGAGAGAGGCTACTCAATCTCTTGCGCCACCTCAGCTCCCTGGTCTGCTGCGTCTCTTATTGTTTCTCCTCTGTGTCTCTTTTTGTTGTGTCATCTTGTTGCACCAGCACTCCATGCGGGTCAGCTTGCCTTTCACCTGGAGGCTCCAAGAATCAAACCCTGGACCTCCTATATGGTAGATGGCAGCCCAGTCGCTTGAGCCACATCCGTTTCCCTAGAACACTGAACTCTAATCACTCCTAGATGATTGTACTTTAGCTCTTCATTTACAAGTCTTTCTCCCTGATAGAGTATAGTTGCTTCAAAAAGTTAACACCCTACTTTATTCATCTCTTTACCCTCAGTGCCTGGAAAATGGGAGGCACTTAATAAATGTTTAATGTTAAATGAACTGTATCAAATGGAAATAGTCACCAAAAAATGGGTGATTCAGCTAGTACAACTACGTTGTTGATATTATAACCATTATCTGTTTATTCCAAATTTATTTTCACATACCATCCCAGCCATTAAGCAGCCAAAATGCCAGGTGAAGTTATTTTAATGAATTGTAATAGCTACTCTAATATGCTTCATATTGCTGAGAATAGGAAAACACCACCTTTATCCAATTGGTGAATTAAAATGGTCTCCACTGTTTTCTGAATATGTACACGAAAAGGAACAGTAGCGAAAGTCAGGCAGGCTATTGTGATCTAAGAAATATCATCTTGAAAGATGATTTGAGGTAGTTTGACAATCCTTTGGTGCACTCTACAGATGCTTTATTGCCAGGCTAGGAGTATTAAGGCTATCTTCATTTCATTAGTTGTGGAGACAATTTAAATTTAGGTAAATATATTCAGGGGGATAGATATAGATAAGAGAGGAATAGATCAGAAAGAGCAGGAGACCAAGGACAGGTTCATGAGATACTCACTGTTTGTTTGTCATGTTGTCATTTGTTAGAACATCCCTACAGAGAGAGGTCTTCGGGGGAAATGATAGATTGAGCAACACATTTGTTAGATTAACCACTTGTGGGCAGGTCAGGTTATGGGAAGAAGATTAAAATCAAGAAAAAAAATGATGAGTTTGCATATTCAGTATTCATTGATTCACATCAAAGCCATTGTTACTATTACATAAATGATAGTTGAAAGCTGATTTGCCCAATATTTTATCAAAGATCTAGGTTGGGATGTGAGACCAGAGTCCTTGGGGCTAAAAGACTTCATCCAAGATTGCAGCAGATGTATAAATTAAGGCCATTTTAATAATATATTACATTTCAAAATTATGTTATCTTATAAAACTTAAAGCTGGAGATGGGATTACAACCATTGTACCATATTGATTAAAATTAGTATGGTTAATCAAAATATACATCCTCTATAGTTAGTTTCTTATACTATCATTTTCAAATAGCTTTTTTAGAATGTTTTCACCTATATAACATTACTATGCTAAAGCCATGTGGGGATCAGAAAATTGAGGGCTAATGTTTGGAAGAGACTAATGATTTAATTCCAGTTGCCAATTCTGAGCACAAATATTCACCACAGCATGATGGCTGAGCAGAATGATAGATTCCATGTGGGAACTCATTAATATAAATTATTCTTACAGATACTTCTTGCAGCAGTTTTGTAGGTTGACCATATATCTTGTTTTTATTTTGTAGTAGGAAACCAGATTATTTTGCTATATGAATCTATCTGGGAAGCAAATCATCAATAGCTTAATGTTTAGTTTGGTGAAATGGTCATTTTTCTAAGGAGAACCATAGTTTTAAATAGCTTATCAATTGCTTTATCTTCAAGAATTATGGGATGGGTTTTCAAGGATTTCCTGATACTATAGGCAACCAAATTGTATGAACAGATTAAAACAAACTTGTTTATAATTGATTTTGCATGATATGACATAATTTTAACATCCTCCCTCCTCTGCTGTTAAGTGTAAAATAGGATACCCTATGGAATTGTTCATTTAGATATTAATTCAAACACTAGTGAATGCCAAGGGAAATCGTTTTTAATTGATCATTTCCACAGGTGATAAATTTCACGATTAAATTGCAGTTGATACCAGTTTTTCAAGTGATATTCTTCATTAATACTCTTACTCCAAACCAATCAGTTCCATTTTGGAAATTAAAATCACTACTGTCAATGAATTTATCAGATCTGTTCCTGAGTACAGATTTTGACAGAATAAGCATGAGATTCTGAAGAAATAAAGTTCAATGGCAGTGAAGACAAATGGCCTATTTCATAATTTTGCTTTTGGAATTTATTATACTAACTTTCCAGAAGTTGTAGCAAAGGAGCAAAGTGGAAAAACATGGGCTGTTTCAGCCAAATAGTACTGGCTTTTAATCTTAGCCTTAATATGAACCTTAGGTAAGGGATTCAATGTCACTAAAATGAGGATGGCATTACTTAACTTCACAGGGCTGTGGTAAATGAGAGTCATGGCAGTTCATGTTAGTGGTAGTTGTTGGTGTTATTGTTGTGATTATTCTTATTACGTAAGATGCACTATAACTGTGGAATCACTGACTACTTCCTATTTTCCCCACAGCAAATAAAAAAGTACCTGGGATTTGGTGGGGACGAGGGAGTTATGTGATAGAAGTGTGTATGGCTTCACCTCTACTCATTCTTGGAGTTGACACTGGTACTTGTATTTCCACCTTTGGGAATTTTTATTTGTCTTTCCTTCATCTTCTTTCTCACTAAAGTAGAGGGCGGATGACAGATAAGTGAGATATGTGGGTTTCAGTCAGTCTGTAGTGTAAGAAATGAGCAGAAGCTGATGGTTATACCTTTGCAAGGGCAAAAAAAATTAAGGAAGTCGCTTCATGGTACCTTGGAATGTGGGTTCCTTAACCTCAGTGATATTGTCTGTGGCCTTTAGATGGAGGAGAGAGATCAAGAGGTAGAAGTAGAGACAGAGGTAGAGGTAAAAGTAGAGAGAAACAGAGAGATGCTTAAGATGTGCTATCACTACTGAATCACTGACCACTTCTATTTTTTTCCTAAAAAGTTTATCTGCTTTGGAGAAGAATGCCTATTCAAGTGGTCATTTACTTAACATTGAAGTACTTAATATGAGTGGCTTTTTGACAGCATAGCTTTTCTGCAGATATACAGTATTCAGATACAAGAGGGGTAACTTAATGCCATGTTGTGGGTATTATTTATTTTCCCTGTGTTCGCTCCTGCTTTTTTTCTTCTGTCGATATATGATACAGCTAAAATAAACTTGTCAAAGTAAGCTGACTTGTTTTTACACCTCATTGAACGTAGCAACTACTTAATAAATGTCTGTTGAATTGAATTGTTTGCTCAATTAGATTTATAGATAGAGCCTTTTTATAGCAGTTGAAATATTTAATTTGCAGAGATCCTAAAGAAAAACTCCAGAAATATTCTAAAAATATTGAAAGTTTTTAAGAAAGAATGATGAAAGAAGCAGAATGCCTTGAAAGCAGGGATCTCAGCTCAGTCATCTTCTATATCTCAACCACTTCCATACTGGTACTGCAGCACTTTGTAGTCTATAAGCCTTAATACATATGTTTTGAATTAATGTAATTTCAAGTAAGGAAAAGCTAATGTACTTGCCCAATTTATTTTGCAAAAATAGGATAAAATTGCTTTTATACTATAAATTCCCAACCTTTTTATCAGTGAAAAGCATCTCAAGTGATTTGATAAGTGTTACCAGAACCTTAAGGCTAACTAAATCCCCAAACTACCATTCCCAGGCTATGGTGAGGAACAGATAAACCAACTTGACATTTTTTTTCTCACTGCAAAGTCTCTTTTGATGTTTTTCATGTGTGTAGCAGTGAAGAGATTTTGCAAATGACAAAGGTATGGCCCTTCATATAAAAGTAATAGACAGCTATTAATTTATGCATTCAGTGCATAATTATTAAGTTCCTACTCTGTGTCAGGCACTGAGCTTAGGACCTGGCTAGCATTAGTGTTATTGATCATGCAAGTCATAGCTTCTTTGCTCATGACGCTGACAGTCCAAGGGGGGCAATAAATAATAAAGATGTAAACAAACAGGTGTGTAAGTGCATCTCTGAAGTGAGAACAAGGGTGGAGGAGACTTCTTAGGGGGTCAGAGAAAGGCCCCAAGAGAAGGTGGAGCCGTTCTTTGGAGGAAGAACATTTCTGGTAGAGAACAGAGCTTACCCATCCCAAAGCGGAAAGGAACTTGCCTTATGAAGACTGAGAAGGATCAGTGGTGCTGAAGATTTGAAGGCAAGGAGGAGTGCAGTGCCTTAAGGGAGTTTTGAGAAGTGAGCGGAGATCATATCCTTAAGGACTCCCAAGAGATTATATTAAAGCTGTGGGGATAAATGAAATTACTTATAAAGCAGTGTAGAAATGGTGCAGAGGATTTAGGCCTGAACCCCAAATACTCAGCCATTTAGAGGCTGAGCAGAAGAAGAGGAGTCTGTGAGAATTCAGATAAGTCATTGTCTGAGAAGGGAAGGATAACCATGTATGGTGGTTTGAAGCTGTATGTACCCCAAAAAAGTATGTTCTTAAAGTTAATCCATTCCTTTGAGGGTAGACCCATTATAAATAGTATCTTTTGGTAACTAGGAACTTAAGTTAGGATATGACCCACCTCATTTGGGGTGGGTCTTAATCTTCTTTCTGGAGTCCTTTATAAGACAATGAAACTCAGACAAAGAGAGAGAAAGCCACAGAAGCAAGAAGCTGAACATATTGAAACCAGAAGAGAAGAGAGAGACCAGCTGAAGCTGTCCTGTGCCTTGCCCTGTGTCAGAGGAGTTCAGGATCTCTGGCAGCAGGTCTTCAGGAAGAAAGCAATGTCTTGATGATCCCTTGATTTCGACTTGAAAATGTAAGTATGTAAGCTAATAAATTCTCAGTTAAAGCCAACACATTTTATACTATCTGCTTTCTGCAGCTTAGTAAACTAGTACACAAGAAAACAGTGGTGTTTCAGAAATGAGTGTTTCAAAAATAAAAAGTCCACCGGTATCACTGCTACTGAATCAGATGTTTCCATGTATTAGTTAAGTACATCTATGCATGATGATATGTCACTCAACAATTTTAGTTGTTCTTAATTAGACAAATAGCAAAAAGACTAATCCATACTTTTTTTTTTTAAGATTTATTTATTTACTTTTTCTTTATTTATTCCCTGTCCCCCAGATGGTTCTCTCATCTGTCTGTATATCTTTCTGCTCATTGTTTGCTTGCCTTCTCCAGGAGGCATGGGGAACCAAACCTGGGACTTCCCACATGAGAGGCTAGTGCCCAGTGGCCTGAGCCACATCTGCTTCCCATGAGCTGCAGCGTCTGCTGGCTTGTGACATCTGCTTATTGTGGCGGGGGCAGCATCTAGCTCATTGTGGCATAGGCGGTGCCTAGCTCGTTTGCAGCGGGGCCAACGTCTGCTTATCTTCTTTTAGGAGGCACCGGGACCTCCCATGTGGTAGGCTGGTGCCCAGCTGGTTCCACATCTGCTTCCCTCCATACTCTTTTTTAATAATCCATTTACATTGGTGGTGTCAGTCCACTGATAAAGTTGAACGAACACTCACTGACAACCAGATATACATATGCAGGGTCTTTGGGAAGATCACTTGACCTTTCTGGGCCCCAGTTTCTTTATCAATAAATTGTAGATGTGGCCTGGAATGATTTTTAAAATTTCTTCCTACATCAGTGATGGTGTGAAATCAAACATTCTGATCCTATATGTACATTAAAATATAGACTCCTATTCTTAACTTTGCATTCCTGTGTCTGGTGCAGTCATGTAGACAGAACCAAAGTCAAGCAGACCTTTCCGTGTAGGTGCATTTTAAGTAATCGTTTATAAAGGTGGAGGCTTGTGGAGAATCTGTAAGAGATAGGAGATTCAAGGATGTGACTTACTTTTTAAATTCCTATACTAATGAAGCTTTTGATTTTCTCATAAATCATAAACAATAATTAGAAATAGGTTTATGACCAGTAATTTTTTTTCTATTTTTTTTAAACTTGCATTTAAAATTTCAAACCATCTTTGGTTTTATTTTGCATAGTACAGAAAATGTATGTGCTTTTTAACTTTTATTTTTAGGGAATACATTTGAATTACCACTTTCATTGAAGGATTTTTCTTGAACTCTAATCTCAAAGGGAGTTTTAAGACACATAAATCCATATAAATAATTTGGCTTCTCACTTTTTAAAAATATCTTTCAATTTTTTCAGTAATAGAAAATTGTGAACAGGATTTTATAAAATATGTTTCTTTTAAAAGGCAGAATTGAAATTCTAGGAAAATGTTTAACACCTTTACAAATTTAATTTTGTTTTAGTAAATGTCACACTTAGGTGAATACTATATAGAGTAGTAAAAAGAGAGGGAATCTGCCACCATGCTGCCAAAGCTTAGATGCACAGTTATAAATAGAAATGACTGAGAACAATCATTGGAGCCACTTGACACTACCCTGTTTTCTATTAATGTCTGCCAAACCACATTTGCTTTTTTTCCTTTTATAACATACATTTCAGATAAGTTTTAAGCAACCTATTTCATAAATAAAACTTAAAATGGGGCTTGATTACAGGATCTTTATGGATTTAAGGGTAGAAATTTATGCAGTTGTGTAAATTTGGGTCCGTTTTCTCATTTGAAGATAGGAAAAGCTACATTGTTTTCCACTATTTAAAAGTGTTACCTGTCATAAAGAAGAATGGTAAAGATAAAAAGTGGAGATATATATGTACTAGTTTATATTCAGCTTACTATCAGTTGAATGCAAAAATTTCATTTTTTTTAAAGTATGTGGACTTCTTATAATAATGTTTGAATATAGATAATTTAGTTTATCGCTCTAAGTTGGTTTATAGTTAGTCTTAATAATGATGAATTAATGGAAATCATATATAATATATTATATATGTGATTTCAGTTGAATAAGCCACGTAGATTAGGCTTATTTTCTTCTGTTTGGTCCAAATAGCTTTTCAACAGAATGGACAAATAGCACATAGCTTTTAGCTTTATTCATATATTAAATATAATATCTTGAGTGCATATGTCAAAAATTTTACTTCTTTCAGCTGAAGAAGTCCTCAAAAGATTTATATCCAGTATTTGAGTACTTTTGTTTTTCTGTTAAAAGAAATCAGTAATAGGCACTACTGGTTACTACCAGCTGAAGCCTCACTCTTAAGTCACAGCTGTGTATTTAGCATTTAATCATGCTAAGAATTGCTAATTAGAGACTCAAACTGGACAAAGCGTACCCAGTGGAGTTGATACAATACCATTTTTGTTCAAGAAACATAAATAAATAATCTTTATATATTAGTGGCTTCATTAATAAACATTTGTGCAGATTGTATAAAGTGGGCAGTCTTTAATAAAATGTTTTAACCCTCTAGGAATAATTTATCAATATCATACTTTCACAGAAATCTGTAATCTCTCTAAAAGCATGGCCAGCCTTTGTCAAAATTATCAGTTTTATATTTGGCCTTTCTACTTCCCTTTTCTATTCTTCTTTTTCTTCTATTCTACCCCCTTTCAGCATATTCCCCCAACCCCCACCCCCTACACCTTATCCCACACATAAACTTTCTACTGCTTTCCTCCCCTTTGCTTTGTTTTTCTCCGAATTTGAACGCTGTGGCCAAGGAACCCCACTGTAGCACCCTCAGTCAACCTTACTCTGACTTAGGCTGCATTACGCTCCAAAATCCCCTTCTTCTTCATTTTTTTTTTTTTTTTTTTGGTTAAAACCACTTTATTTCTAATTCTCAAATACAGTTAGTAGCTGCAGCAATGAATGAGGACTAAGAAATGCATTCAGCGCTATGTGTTAATGGCTGATAGCAATTTAATGTATTACCTTTCTAGGAGTAGTGAATATTTTATATTGAAACAGGAGGTCTAGAAGATGGTGAGTAGTAAGCCAGATGAATCAATTCCAGCAGCATAATGAGTCTGGTTAGTAAAAGGCATATAGGCAGTGGTGCAAGGGGATTAAGGGACACAGACTGGGTGTCCCTCTGTGAGTTCTTTTTTTTTTTTTAATGTACCAGTTATTTAATTAGGTTATCTGCAAGAAGTTTAGAACACTAATTTGTGAGGATAAACTGCATTTGTGAGAGAGAACATAGAACGCAGGTAGCCTTGGAGCTGAGGAGCAGCTTCAATTTTTGGCATAAGTTGTGAGTCCAGAGCTTTCTGATCAATCTTGCGCTGCTCTGTAAGTTCAATATTTCTCTTGCCCTGTGTCCAAAAACCCTTCTGGTGTCTGGGCTTACACAGTATCATTTTCTTGAAGTAAACAGCAGTGAAATGCTTGGGATTTTTACACCATTTATGCCAATTCTGGTAGAGGTAGCAATGACACAGTTCAGGTGTGTTCTACACAGAGGAACTCACTTGAGGACCAGGGATCCAGTCACAGGTAACAGCCACTGCTCAGTGCTTCGGGAAGACCACTCTCTTGCCCCTGTGGTGACCAGTGAGGATGATCAGAATGGTCCCGGGAGTGATGCGAGATCGCAGTTTTCTCACATGCTGACTGAAGGGTTTTTTGCCATGGTTCAACAGCTTTCGAGGCACATCTTTGGTAGGATAATATCTAGGCATTCTGCAAAGTTTAACCATAACTCGGGTACCTCCATTTTTGTCACCATCAGCAGGTTTTGTTACAGTAGCAAGAACCTTCTCCTTTTTCTTTTCAATCCTGGATTTAGCTGCTGAATAGTTCCTCTTGTACATGGCCTTTCTAGAATACATTGCAGATCGGGAATATCTGCCAATTCCTCTGACCAGGACAGAGTTTTGGCTGCAGTGAGGCCTCCTTTTCTTGAGCTTTTTGGCCTTGAAGCTACCGTTCTTAACCTTGCCACTGGCATCAGCCTTCTTTCCTTCAGGTTTCTTCTCCTTAGTAACTGCCGGCTTCTCAGGCCCTCTATCAGTTCTTATGGGTCATTCACATGGGTGATTGTACTTTTAACGTGTCACCGTGTTGAAGTTGGAGGTAATGTGCCATTTTCAGTTTTTTTATAGCGCCAAATCTTATAGTCATGGTGCGTTCGTAGGTTACAGTGTCTGACATTATGCTAGATCTAGTGGTGCTTGATTTTCCTTTTTCTGCTTTGAGAATAATATAGGCCTGGTACATACCATGATGTGAAGCTAAAGTATGCCGAAGACATTTATGAATTTACAATGTTTAAATTGTTCAGGTTTTGTTGAAAATATTTCCTTGTTTAGAAATCTGCATTTTGGAAAGTAATGAAGTGGGTTATTGATATTCAACAAGTGCCCTCTTATTAGTATGCTTAGCCCTTGTAAACTAGTTCTACTCTATAATTCATATTATCAAACCCATGTCCCTATGCTAACCAAATAGTCTTGGCATTCAAGAAACAGGAGTATGAGTCTAGTGTTTGCCACTTACCAGCTTTGTTATCATGGGGCTTGTCACATGAACTTTCCAGATACCTTTTTCTTATTTGTAAAAGGAGAGAAATAATAATAAATTGTCTTTATCAAAGCATTCATTGAAAGTCAGGAGAAATAATATTTGTAAGTATCTATAAATTATAGAGCATCATGTAAAAGTAAAGGATTATTCAAGTACTAAATAAGGCCTATATATTATGAACTTAAAAAAAAAGATAAATTATTTACTAAGTTGAACTGTATTTTTAGGAGAACATTTAGTAGAGAACGAAAGATCTGAGTTTTGTTGCCATTTCTACCACTCATTTCAATAACAGGGTTTGTTTTTTTTTTCCTGGCAGTATAACTTATTTCTATAACAGTATCACTTATCTGGATGAAAGTAAGTCAAAAGGACATTTGATGAGCCAAAATAAATGCTGAAATGTCTTAGAACTAAAGCCCATATACTTGACCACAATAGATACCCTCAGACCTTCCTCACCTAGAGTTAATTCACTCCTATTATATACTTTCTAATAAGCTTGGTTATTTTATTTCCAAGCCCATTTAAGATTAAAACCACAAATAAGTTTTTTAAGGCAGTCATGCTGGAAACAACAAAAACTGACAATTTAATAACCTAGCAAAAAAGGGAGGAAACACTTCCAAAATAACTATGAAAAGAATATAAGGAATGCAAAAAAGCATAGATCTCTTGGGCCATAACTCTATCATAGTGGCACAAAGCACAACTAAGTTAATATGTTATATATGCTCTGTAATCAGGGAAGAAAATACATAGGCCCTTTTATAAGGACTTCCAACAGCAATAAGCCTTAACCATCATGAAAACTGAAGTACCCAGGATGACTCGGTTCTCATTAGGTAGAATTCATGTAGCTGCAATTGGACTTAGGTTAATGGATCCAGAATAACTTCACCAGGATAGGCCCCATTTGGCCAAGCCAAATTAAGAGTTTGGGCAAAATTGACCATTAGATTTACAGGAAAAGTATGTAACCTCATATGTTTTTTCTACCAAATTGATATTTTCTGTTTTAAAACTCTGGCAGATTTCTTGAAATAAATTTTTCTATAGAATATATATGACTTAGATATAGGATGACAATTGATGCTGGTTTTAAGTCACTTAAAAACATGTGGGTTTACAGACCAATCATGCATAATACAGGATTCCCATACACCACCCTATCACCAACACCTTGCATTGGTGTGGAACTTTTGTTAGAATTGATGATAGCATGTTTTTGTAATTGTACTAATTTTTTTAAACAATAGTTGCCTTTGTTACAATTGATGAAAATTATTAAAATAGTACTCTTAACTCTTGTCCATAGTTTATTGGGTATATATGTTTTCATATACCACCTTGTTGTTAACACCTTGCATTAGTGTTGTACATTTGTTATAATTCATGAAAGAGTATTCTTATACTTGTACTATTAACTATAATCCATCATCTACAATAGGAATTCACTGTGTTATACAGTCCTATATTTTATCTTTCAATTTTTTTTCTAGTAACCTATGCAGTCTAACCCTTTTAACCACATTACCCTGTTAATTCAGTGCTGTTAATTACACTCACAGTAATGTACTACCATCACCACCACCCATTTCTAAACTTTACAATCAACCTAAATAGAAATTCTGTACAAATTAAGTATCAGCTTCCCATTCTCTAACCCAGGGGTTCTTAACTAGGGGTCCATGGACCCCTTGGGGGTCCATGGAAAGATTTCAGGGGATCCATGAGCTTGAATTGGAAAAAAAAATCAGCCTATTTATTTTCTCTGACCTCTAACTGAAATAGCATTACCTTCACTTATGAATGAATGCAATAAATAAATTATGGTAGTATTCATTTCACTTGACTGGCAAAGGGGTCTGTGGAACAAAAAGAATCCCTGCTCTAACCCTAGTCTATCCTTTGGATGTATTAGTCTGCCAAAGGGCTGCCAATGCAAAGTACCAGAAATCTGTTGGCTTTCATAAAGGATATTTATTTGGGGTAAAAAATTACAGTCCCAAGGCAGTGGGAGATGCAACTCAAGACACCGTAAGAGTTGCTTTTTCAACAAAGTTAGCTGCCACGTGTTAAAGTAAGGTGGCAGGAGATCGCTGCCTGGTCTCTCCTTCCCCTCTGGGATTCCTGTTCCTCTTGATCTCCATATGCCCAGCTTCTTGAAGCTTTGTGCATCCTTCAGTGATCCTGTAGTCCTCTCTCTCCTGGCATAGGGCCTGTTTCTTTCCCAGCCTTCTATATCAGTCTTTGCCATTCTCCTGTCTTCCCAATTACAGTTGTAAGCTATCAGGCAAAATGGCTTATCTCACCCCGGGGCCTCAACTCTTTGAGCCTTCTCCTTTCTGTCACATGGCAGGATCAAAAATGACAGAGCTCTCTCTTCTTGTGTCTGTTTGAGTGTCCATTTATAACAGGCTCATCAAGGGGGCAGGGACTCAATCTGAGTCATGCCAACTGGCATAGTTGAAATAAAAGCCCAAAGCAATTTTACCAAATAATCTAATCAAAGGCCGTTCAGCTGGATTTAATGCCATCAAAAGGGTGTCACACCCAGAGGAATAGATTAGTTTACAAACATAATCTTTCTCTTTTTTGGATTCATAAAATAATATCAAACTGCCATACCTGGTAAACTATATACTAAATTCTAACTCTATGAGTTTGCTTATTATAGTTAGCTCATATAGGTGAGCTCTTACAACATTTGTCGTTTTGTGTCTGGCTTATTTCACTCGGTGAAATGTCCTCTAGGCTCATACATGTTATCAGATGCATTAGGACTTCCTTTTCATGGCTGAATCATATTCTATTATATGTACAAACCACATTTTGTTTATCCATTCATCAGTTGATGGACATTTGAATTGCTTCCACATTTTGGCAATTGTGAATAATGCAGCTATGAACATCGGTGTGCAAATGTCTATTTGTGTCCCTGCTTTCAGTTCTTCTGGGCATACCTAGTGGCGAGATTGTCATGTCATATAGTAATTCTATGCTTAGCTTCTTGAAAAACTGCCAAACTGTGCCAAACCTCCACAGTGTCTGTACCATTTTATTTTGCCACCAGCCATGAATGAATGTCCCTGTTTCTCCACAAACTGTCCAACACTTGTATTTTTCTGTTTGTTTTTTTTAATAGTAGCCATTCTAGTGGGTGTGCAATGATAATCTCATTGTGGTTTTATTTGCATTTCCCTAATAGCTAGTGATGTTTATCATCTTTTCATTTGCTTTTCAGCCATTTGTAAAACTTCTTTGGAGAAATGTCTGTTCAAGACTTTTTCCCATTTTTAAATTGAGTTGTCTTTTTTATTATCGAGTTGTAGGATATCTTTATATACTCTGGATATTAAATCCTTATCAGATATGTGGTTTCCAAATATTTTCTCCCATTCAGTAGGTTGTCTTTTCACTTTTGTGACAACGTCTTTTGAGGAGGTTCCGCTTATCTATTTTTTCTTTCATTGCTTGTGCTCTGGGTAGTGTAAAAACAACAGCAACAACAACACACAAAACAAACCAAAAAAACCCCACAAAATACATTGCCTAACATAAGAACCCAAAGATGCTTCCCTATATTTTCTTCGAGGAATTTAGTAGTCCTGGTTCTTATATTTAAGTCTTTGATCCATTTTGAGTTAATTTTTTATATGGTGTTAGATAGGGGTCCATTTTCATTCTGTTGCATATGGACATCCAATTCTTGCAGCATAATTTGTTGAAGAGACTGTTCTTTTCCAAATGAATGGATTTGGCAGCTTTGTCAGAAATCAATTAGCCATAGATGTGAGGGTCTATTTTTTGAACTCTCAATTCAATTTCATTTGTCAACATGGTTTATCTTTGTCCCAATACCATGCTTTTTTATCTGTAACTTTGTAATGTCAGACCAGGCACATTTTAAGAGCATTCATCTGTTCTTTCTTTTCCCCTTCCTTCCCTCTTTTTCTTCCTTTTTCCATCATTTCCCTAGTAATTTATTGAAGGTCATTGTGTGAAAGGCACAATGCACTCTCTTTTAAACCCTATCTCCTTTGACAGGGAGCATGGATCTCCTTCTCCTACCATTACTGCTGAAATTTTAGGTCTTTCTAGTCTTTGGTTCTTGCTGAATGTTTTCTACTTTATTGGAAAGTTATTGCCTCCCATTTGGTTGGGTGATGAATTCTCCTTGTCATTTTGTGATTCCACTAAGTTTTGGCTGTGACTAGCACATTCAAAGTCATCTCTAACTGTCATACTCTCTCTTTTTAATTTATTTTTTTTATTAGAGAAGTTGTAGGTTTATAGAAAAAATCTTGCATAAAATACAGAGTTCCTGTGTACCACCCTGTTATTAACACCTTGCATTAGTATGGTACATTTGCTGCAATTGATAAAAGCACATTTTTATAATTGTATTATGAACTATAGCCCATGGTTTACTCAAGGGTTCATTTTTTGTATTGTACAATCCTATGGATGTTTTTTAAAAATTTTATTCTAATAACATATGTAGAACTTAAAATTTCCCTTTTTAACCACATCCAAATATGTATTTCAGCTGTTAATTACATTTACAATCCATTACCAAAACTTTTCCATAATCCCAAATAGAAACTCTCTACCATTTAAGCATTAACTCCCCATTCCCTATCCCCACCCCAGCCCTTGGTAACCTATATTCTAGATTCTTAATCTATGAATTTGCTTTCTCTAATTATGCCTTATAAGTGAGATCATACAATATTTGTAGTTTGTGCCTGGCTTATTTCGCTCAACATAAACTCTTCAGGGTTCATCCATGTTGTAGCATGAATCAGGACTTCATTCCTGTTTATGACTGAATAATATTACATTGTGTGTATATACCCCATTTTGTTTATGAACACTTGGGTTGCCTCCTTCTTCTGGCAATTGTGAATAATGCAGTTTACTGCACAAGATTTTCTGGTTTCCATTCCAAAAGCTCAGTGAGGATGTTCAGGTCTCACTTTCCTCATCTGATGGGGATCATGGCTGAGAACATTACTTCATCCTCATAAAAGAAAATGCCCATTCATATTTATATCTTTGGTTTATTAATTCATTCACTTACTGAGTAATATTTGTTGAGTTCCTACCATATGCAAGACACTGTATTATATGCTGGGTATACAGAATAAAATGATGCAGTTCTTAAAGCTCTCAAGAATCTTACACGCAACCTATTAGTTTTATAGTCTGCTGTGATTCCACAGCCAGTTCCATTTATGAAAGAAAATTCCGTGTGGAAATAAAGGACAGCAGTCTCTGGCTTTCTGCCACTCTCTTTACCACACTCTTTTCATTAATTTATTCATTCATCAATTCTTTCAGCAAATATTTATTGAGCATGAGGTGTTATTTTAGACGTCACAGTCAAGTAGCATATAAAACTTGCCTTCTGTTAAAGGAAATGGAAAAGCCTGCCATCCCAAAACTTGCCCTTGTAGGCATTCTGGTGTCTTTGGCTCTTGTTTAACATGAGGATGTTCCTAGTCCCCTTAAGTTTAGTCAGAGTTGAATCAGAGGAAAAATGGGATTATGTACTCAGAAAGTGGTGCCAGGAAAGGCAATCTCACTGGAATAAAAAAACCTGTGTTCTATAATCCTTCCAATTTCTGTGCTTTCACTTTCTCTTCTTTTATTGACCCTCTACTTTTGACATAAATTCTGAGGATACTGCCTTTTTTTTGGAGGTACCAGGGATTGAACCTGGGCCTTCATGCATGTGAAGCAGGTGCTCAACCACTGAGCTTACCTGCTCCCCTATGTCTTTTGTGTTAGTCAGCCAAGAGGGTGCTGATGCAAAATACCAGATCTCTGTTGGCTTTTATAAAGGGTATTTATTTGGGGCAGAAGCTTACAGTTACAGGCCATAAAGCATAAGTTATTTCCCTCACCAAGTCTGCTGCCACATGTTGGAGCAACATGGCTGCTGACGTCTGCAAGGGTCCAGTCTTCCTCTTCTCTCCTCTAGGGCTCCATGGTTCCAGCTTCTTCTGATATCAGCTGTAGGCTGGGATAAATCTTGTCTCTCTCCTGGAGCTCGTCCCTTTCCTGGCTCAGCAACTCTGCTCTCTCCACAAGGCCAGCCGTAAACTATCAGGCGAACGGCTCATCTCTCTTCCCAGAACCTCTACCGTGTCTATGGAGCTGTCTCTACTCCTTTGTGCTCCTCTCCTGTGTGTTTACTCCCTGGGGCTCCAGCATTAAAACTCCAGCTGACTCCTGTGCCTTATCATTTTCTCTGTGAGTCCCTTCCCACCAAGGGGGCAGGGACTCAATTTCCTACTGATGTGGCCCAATCAAAACCTTAATTATAATTTAATCAAGTAAAAGTGAAACCTCTGGATCCAATTCAACCTAATATGCCCAGAGGGACAGACCAGTTCACAAACATAATCCAATATCTATTTTTGGAATTCGTAAACAATATCAAACTGCTATACCTTTTTAAAACATATTCATATTAACTAACACAAGGTAAACCTGTTTAAATTTTGAATTCACTATTTACTGACTGTAAATTAGGCAAGTTATTTAATTTCTCTAAATTTTAACTTCTTTATCCAGAAAATGAGAAAAACAAATTTTGTTATAAAAATAAGATAAATTATGTTAAATACCTCTTACATGGTAAACTTATTGTCCTTGGTCCCTATGGTGGTTTGGAACTGTTTACTCCAGAAAAGCATGTTCTTAAACTTAACTCATTCTTGTGGGTGTGAACTCATTGTAAGTAGGACCTTTTGCTGAAGCTACTTTAGTTGAGGTGTGGTCCAGCTCAATCAGCAAGAGTTTAATCTTATTACTGGAGTCCTTTATAAGCTGACAGAGAAAAAGCCAAAGGGAGCAGCCAGAAGCTGAGGGTCAACCTGGAAGAAAAGGTAGAGGCCAGGAAGGGCCACCATGTGCATTGCCTTGGTGAGAGAGGAGCCCAAGATCAAGGATCACTGGCAGCAAGCCCCAGAACACCTGTCTTTGGGAAGAAAGCATTGCCTTGATGATGTCTGACTTGAACTTTTCTTAGCCTCAAAACCATAAGCCATTTAATTTTCACTGATCAAGCCAACCTACTGCAGTGTATTTACTTAGCATTGCTTTATAAAAACAGAGCTTGGATGGAGGAGAACATCACCTGCAAGCAATTAATAGAGATGATAGATGCTTTGAAAAATATTGACTTTTAGTGTGATATTTGGTGCATTTTCCTTTTCACTATTGTATTAGTCAGGGTTCTTTAGGAAAACATAACTGACAGATGTCTGTACATAGTATGAGATTTTATAAAATTTTCTCACACTGCCATGGGGATGCACAAGTCCAAATTCCATAGGGCATGCTTCAAGTCAGGACTTCACTGAAGGTCCTCGATGAGTTCCCCAAGAGAGTCTGGTTGTCCAAAGCAAAGATTCTCTCTGAATGCTGATTCACTTCTTTTATGGCCTTCACCTGATGGGATGACGCCTAACTTCTCAGTTGATTGTAGGTGTAACCAGCCATCTATACAATCTACTCACTAATGATTAAAATACATTAAATGCCCTTGTATTAGAGTTAACCCAGTGCTTACTTGACCAAACAACTGGGCACTATTACCTGGCCAAATTGACACATGAGCTTAACCACCTCAACTATTAAGGTCTCATAGATTGGTGGTTATAATATAAAGAGATATTTTTAGATGAGAAAAATTCCTCAGGTTCCCACTTTTGTAATATTCTTCAGGAGGAATAGATTTATAGCTATTGACACTAGTGACACTAGCTGCCATCCAGCCTAAATAATTAAGAGAATATTTTAAAGATTGAGTTAAAGTAAAATGAATATGATGCTATAGGATCATATACTGCTAGATTTTATTTAATCCAAAGAACTGTGCTTGAAAATATCACCCAAACATGGGGAATTCTCATCTTAAAATTGAAACACTGGTTTTTATGGGCCTTAGTTATTGTTGTTAAGCTTAGAGTAATTTTTGTGGAGAAGTTGTAATGTACTTTTGAATGTTGCTGTGTTTAAAACACCTGATTGCCAAAATCTAAGTTTAATAGCTAATAGCTAATTTACCTTCCTTACTCCCCTCACAAAAAAGCCAGCTCATCACACTCTGCTTAATCAGTGGGCTTCCTTAAGGGTTCCTTTACACAAACACAATGAACAGTTTATTTACAAATCATTATCTCTTGGGCCAAAAGGAAATCAGATCATGGACATTTAAAATATTGGGTATTCAGACATCAAAGTATATCTGAAATTATGGATTGGAGAATTGATGTTTCTTAAACTTGATATGTCATGAAAGTTAAAGTTTTATATGTGACTTTTAAATAAATTCCATCTTAGAAAGGCTGACTGAAATTTGAATTACAAATTATGAATATGTAATTGATAATCATTTGTTGAAAGAACAACCACAAAAGTTCCACTGTTGATGGCATGCTATCTTCATAGCTACTGTTACCTTAAAATACACCACATTATCAGTTTATTCCTCTCCCCCTTTCCTCCAATTAATGGAGACATCTGCTGGTTTGGCTCACACCAGCACCCTTTTTTTTTTTTTAGATTCTGGGCGGCTGGGGTTTGGATCCGGGACCTTGTCTGGGACCACTGAGCCACATTGGCTTCCTTGAGGTGTTTTTTTTTTTTTTTCCTCCACCAGGAGGTCCTGGGGATCAAACCTGAGTCCTCCATATGGTAAACAGGAGCTCAATTGCTTGAGCCACAGCTGCTTCCCACCTGAGTTGGTTTTTTCATTTTCTTTTTGCTTGTTTGTTTTTGTTTTTCCAGGAGGCACAGGGAATGAACCTGGGACCTCCCATGTGGGAGGTTGGTGCTCAACTGCTTGAGCCACATCCGCTCCCCACACTCTTTTTATAGTCCCATATTCAAAGTAATATGGGAATTTAGGTTATATTAAATTTCTGTCTGTTGACTGCCCTGTATGACCCAGTCTTATTTCATAATTAAAATGTTAGGCCTAAATGTTTCTTCATTGCCTGAATTAGTTTTCTCATCTTCTTTTGTAATTTGACAGAAAAGAAATGTTTATAGACATTATATTTTTCCATCTACATGTGCACTGAAAGTTACAAAATTACCAATAATTTAAAAAATGAAGTTGCAATGTTACAAGATTAAATTTAATAGCTTTTAAGTGTATGGGATTCACATTAAAGGGAAAGAAATATCAAAATGAAGAAAGGGTGGCAGGGCTCATTATCCCTTGAAAAATAGAAGAGATGGGAGATAGGGCTACCATATGCTGAATAATAGTCTACCCTTATTAATGTGCTACCCATGTATTTAACTAGAATTATAAGGCCAGATGCAAGAATGTCTGGCAGAAAGAACACCAACTTTTTTAATTTAGGTAAACCTTGGTTGAATTATATTTTAGTCACTTCTATGTTTGAGATATTGGGGCATCTGAACCTGTAGTTTTCTCATCTATGTAAAGGGGGAAACTATCTGCCTTAAAGTGATGCTTTATAGTTTACATGGGATAGCAGAGTGAGTAAAGCACATATTTTAATACCACACTCAACACACAGTAATAGTTACTCAGTAATCAGTAGCTATTAATTAGCTTGGAGCAAGATGAACATACAGTTATAATTTTTTTGGCTAGAATTTTATTGACTTGTTCTTTCCAAGACTCTGCAGTTGAACCTCTTCTCCTGACCAACTTGTTACACTATGGAATATTTTGCTTCCTGAATTCTACTCCTATATTTTCACCTGATTGAGCAGCTGTGTAATGAATTACCCAGCATGGACAGCTGAATAAACTAGAACTCAACACGTCAGTAAATAAAACTTCATTTTATTTATTTTATCTTTCTTTCATAACTATTTAATTTGTAAGCAACAAATTTAATGTTTTACTTTCTGCTAATATGAGATAAATATTTTAAAATCGAAAGACATATTGTTTTAAAGGTCTTTAAAGGGATAGATCATAGGAAAATAAATAGGGTGGGATTGATTGTTTATGAACCATTTTCTGCTTTCATTTAGAAAAATTCTTTTTTAATGTGGAATAAGGTGCCTTTATTTGATAAATTGTTATCTATGGCTTTTGAGAACAGCATGTGATCTCTGAACAGTATCATGGTTCAATCAGGACAAAATTAGAAGCAACTACCCCATTAAGGTATTAGTTTCTCTAAAATGGGAAATCACTATTTGGGGGCTTCAAAAGAAAAATAAAAGACCTTTTTTTGTTCTTGTTATTTAATAATGTTTTTGTTTGTGTAATTTGGGTTTAAGGTCAAAGTGAAAACTGTGAAGAGGCAGGACTTAAAATACACAGCCATTTTCCTCTGACTTTTGTTTATGTTAAATTAAAAACCGACTGGATATGAGAGGATGGCAGCGGCATCAAATATAGCTTCTACGTGATTAGGTGCTCATGTGTTCAGGGGAATGGAAAGGAATGCTGTAATCATAGGTTTAAATTTTAATTGTGACATGCAGTGTTGAGGAATGATAAAGTAAAAATAAACCACTTGAATTACAGTTGTGAAATTAGGAAAATTTTGGGAAAAAAGTAGGGTTGAGCAGAAGATCTTATGTTTTGGGGTATTCCATTTAGTGCTGATAAAGAGGAATTTGTGGAGACTAGAAAAAAGTTATCACATTTTCCTGAGCAAGGTTAATAATACTTAACTTTTAAATAGTTCTTTAGGACATTATTTCTGAGTGATATACTATTTCACAAACAAAAAATAAATCACCCTAACGTTATTTCTTCGTGACGGTGCCTTGCTGAGTATTTGACATATATGTAGTAATCAGCAAATCTGTTGGATGAATGAATGAGTGCATTTATAATTTCTATATCAGTCTCAGATGGTGGTCAAACTGAGATTTAAAGCATATTACATATGAGAGTTATAGAAAGAGAATCACTTGGGCTAACATAGACTATTCTTTTTAAATCTCTCTTGAAAGCCATGGCACATGAAAAATGAAATATACATCCTTAAACTTTTTCAGTGTGTCCTTTTTTCTGGTTTTACTAAATACTGGTGGTTCCTCCTTGGATATGTCATCCATCTCTTTTCCATTTCATTTTATTTTCACTCCCATTTTCTGCAAATGGTTTACTACCTCAGGTATGAACAGTTTCCACTAATCTGCTTCCCAACCTTCACAAAACCCTTCTTCTCTGAATCAAATCTACTCTAAAAACAATGAATGGTGAATCTTCAAATAATATAGCACTTGCTAGGTTATTTCCTTCTTGACAAATTCAGTGCTTGCCATACATAAATGATCAAGTTCAAACACCTGAGCCTTGCATTCAGGCCTACCTCCTTACTTGTACCTTCTAATTTCATACAACCTGATCTGTTTCCCATTTTTAACACCACTCCATATGAAAGGCTTTCTGGGCCCTCTGATGTTCTTTATCTGTGGTCTATATCTGAATTCTTGTAGCACCTCACACATAATCTATTTTAGCACACCACATTCAATTGCAATGAT
Organism: Cabassous unicinctus; assembly: GCA_029593785.1. Classification (NCBI taxonomy): domain Eukaryota; kingdom Metazoa; phylum Chordata; class Mammalia; order Cingulata; family Chlamyphoridae; genus Cabassous; species Cabassous unicinctus. Next base: position 30,444 of record JAQZBX010014345.1, read on the forward strand.
TTGTTTACTCATCTTTTTCTCTTTGGACTGTGAGCCCCGTGAAGTCGGCACCATGTTTCACCATCTTTGCATTCCTGGCATTGGAATATTGTAGGTCTTCCATAAATGTGCACTAAATGAATGAGTTAATGAATTTAAAAGTTGTGGTCTATGCATTTTCAAATATTTTTCTGCTGAAAAATTACTTTCTTTATTATGCCTATTAAAACCTCACATTTCCTTCTCTTTTTCATCAGTTAATGCTTACTGAGTGCTCAGTATTGCAAGACACACTATGTTAGGTGCTGAGCATACAGTGGTGCTGTAGGCATTCTTTTCTGTGTGGTCCCTTTCCTCTCGTGTGCCACTTGGTGATGTACTGCCCATCTGAAACTCCTCACATTGCTAGTTATTCATTTGGATCGGCGTGTCTTATATTTCCAGCCTGGTTATTAGCTCCTTAAAGAGACATTCAGCTTCTTCTACAATAAATAATAAAAGAACAACCACTACATACAAGCTACAGTCTTCTTAAATATCTTCAAGGACTGAAAGAAATAAGAAAACTTCATCCATGAAAATTTAGACTGTGCTTATAAAAGATAAATTTCATGAGCAAATAAATTAACAAACATAATAATTGGTTAAAAATGGTTGGCAAGGCCTTTGCAGAATTTCTTGGATGGGAGTAAAAGTACTAGTAGCACCAGGAGTTTCACTATCAGGAACAATTGGAATCTTTTAAAACAAATTTAGTGGTTATCATTTGGTGAGTGCTTATCATGAGGTGACATAGTGTTTAATACTTTGCATACAACATAACATATCATTTATCCTTACTATAATCATATGAGGTGTAAGAACTTAGCAACCTCATTTTTCTTACCTCACTTAATAAAATGAGTCACTTCACCAAAGTCACAAGTAAGATACTGAGCCCAGCACTGTTAAGAGAGCTTATGATCCCAACCACTATTTCTGGCATATATAGAGTTAATTTGACATCATAGAGAAAATAAGGAATTTTTGTGTGTGTGTTTTCTCAATTTCTCAAAAACAGCATAATTATATTGATTTGGTCAGGTATATACTATATATAAAAATAATAGATGTGCTTATACATAAAATTATTGGGAATTGAAAGAAGCCCACAAATGGTAACTCACAATTCCTTGTTATGCTTTATACAGGAGGGATGAAAAAAAAAAAAAGAACAGATATGAGAAGGAAGTTTCTCATGTTGTTATAGAGAGTAATAGCTTACAATAAAGAAATAACCATTCATATATACCAACACCCTCAGGTTACAGTGCCATCCAGGGGAAAGCAATTCTATAAACGTTAGATTTGTGGATTTGATGTGATCCATATATTGTGGATTTGATATGATCCATACATATGCTTTCTGATAGTCTGGCTTTTGCAGATTAGTGAAAATAGGTGGACTCTGTCTCTTGGACATCAACTCAGCAAGAAGTTATTGAGTGTTTTTTATTAACTAACACTTTTCTAGGTTTGGGGGACAGAGGATGAGTGAAGAAAACAACGTCCCTCAAAAATGTACAGTCTGGAGCAATTAAGCAGATAATACACAGAGACAATCCTCCAACAATATCTTTTTATCATCTTATTTTGTATGTATTTCAGAAAATATCGCATATTCATGATTTAACTTTGAATCTTTGAACATTGCCAGGTTCACCTTGGAACTTTCAAAGTGAATCAGCTCAGGATAGCTTCTGGCAGATGCACTCAGATATACTGTTTTGAAAAGTTTACATTTGATATGTTAAATATTTAAAGAACGATTTTCATGGAATTGATTACTGACAAGTACTTTTCAAGAATAAAAAAATCTCCATTTATTTTTATTGCTGATTAAAAGCAGCCCTGAGGTGGAATTTTGTTAACACAAACTATTTATCTGTTTAAAATTCACTGTGAGCAAAGATAACTGCTAACTGAAGTTATATTAGATAGACAGATATATATTACAGTCTTTCTGAATTCAAAAGATCCTCAATTTCACATTTTTACTGGCTTGGAAAATAAAACGCTACAACACTCATCAACACCACAGAAATAATGCGTGGTGAACAGTGGAAGTGGAGCTGTCATCATCACCATCATCTAGAGTACCATGGGTCACAATTTTTATTTTTATAAAAATAAATTTTTCCTAGAAATTGCATTTCTTGGCTGGGGTGCCACAGAAGAAATAAGCCCTACCGAAAATTATTTGAATGACTATTTTTCCAATTCTCCCATTGATGGTACAGAGTTAGTACCATTCTCAATGCATAAGAGAAAAGTTAATTCATTACATATGATGGATGCCTTGGATAGAGACCATTATGTTTTATTTCTCACAAATCCCTCATGAGAAAGGATCCAGATTATGGCTTATTTCAAGGCCAGCGCCTATATATTCTACAGCCAATAATACCTTGTCCTTGGCAGCATGACTTGACTGCTCTCTCAACAGCATTCTGTAGGAGAATTCTGTGAGCTGACTTATACCCAGGACAAGTAGTAGAATGGCAAGTCACTGAGGCCACCACCAGACAGATTGGGCCAGACATACATTCTCCCAGCTCTCACGAGGGTTACTCTGCTACCTCTGAAACTGGGACCAGAGAGTGTGGGCCAGCTCTGAACCAAGCTGGTATGTGGTAGGGAAAGGGCCAGCCAGGATGCCAAGATATCCTATTGCTTTGAAGTAGCCTTTTTCTTGATCCAGTGCTCACCTTGCTACTATAGTCCTTAAACTGTTTTCTGGAGGTTTGAAAAAGATGTGTCTGCCAGTTCTTGCTAGTTGTTCAAACCTTCTGACAGGGGACAGAGCTCTGAAACATCTCATTCCTCCATCTTGAATGGGCCAAAGAAGTTTTAAAAGGTGCGTCAACTCTTTTTTTTCCCTTGGGTCTGTAGCAATAACTTCTGATTTTCTTTTTTTTGTCAGTGCTCACAATGAGAGTTAAATAATAGCTAATGCTTATCAAGTGGTTTTATATACTATTTAGATTCTGAAGTGTTTAACAATATGAATTCACTCATTTAAGCCTTGTTTTGGTTTCTCAGCTGCTAAAACAAATGCCATACAATGGGTTGGCCTAAACTATGGGAACTTACTGGCTCACAGTTTTGAGGCTAGGAGAAGTCCAAAAGCAAGGCATCGGCAAGACAATACTTTCTCTGGAGACTGTGACATTCTGTGGCTGACTGCAGAATGCTGTGATCTTTGGTCCGTGACTTCCATCAATTAACAGTGCACATGGCAGTGTCTTCTTTCTCTTCCAGTTCCACTGAACTCCAACTTTTGGCTGCTCTGCTTAGCTTCTTTCTGTGGCCTTCTCTATGAGACCTCCGGTAATAGGTTTAAGACCCATCTTAATTGAGTTGGGCTATACCTTACTGAAGTACCCTCATCAAAAGTTCCTATCTGCAGTGGATTCATACCCACAGGAGTAGATTAAGAATAAGAACATGTTTTTCTAGGGTACATAACTCCAAGCCTCTTTAAGCTTCATAACATACAATGAGGTAAGGACTGTTTTTATGACCATTTTATAGATGAAGAAATTGAAGTCCAGGTAAGCTAAGTAACTTGCCTGAGGTCACTGGTCAGGAGTGGCAGAGGCATAATTTAAACTCAGGCTGCCTTCTCTTACATATCACACTACTGTTGTCCTCATATCCTGCCTTTATCTTTCCTTTCTTGTTAATTGACAGAACTTCAGAGGACATTTGTGAACAAAAGCAGATATTCCAGCTCATGCACAATGTAATGTTCTTGCTTATTATTATAGTTTTTTAATATCAATTCATTGTCTTATGTTTACCAGTTGGGGAGATTTTCTTATTCCCTAAAGACTCTAAAATCCAATTAATTCAGCTGTTTTTTTTTAAAGTCCTTTGCTAGTCTGTCCCTAGACATATATAATGAAACATTCTTTGTTTTGATTCCCTTTATTTGTCTGCATTATATAAGATGGAATGCCATTCCATCAGATTTCAGCTTACTCTGATCCAATCAGTATGTGATAACATTTATGTGTTTTACTAATACTCAAAAGCAGATTAAAAATGAAGAGCACACACTTCTTGGCTGTGGTGAGGAAGAAGGATTGTAAGTGGTGTAAGCATGTATGCTTTGTACTATCATTTATATGTGACCACAGACACATAGATAATAATATATTTCTAATTCTTCATATATATATATATATTAATCAAATCAAATCAAGGATACTGAATGACATATATTTAGGTTGTATGTAACAGTTTTGGGGAAAGGCATCATTTTTTAATCTTGGTATTATGGCGTAAAAATGAGATTTGAAATATATGTACTTTTAGTCTAATTTTGTCATGGATCATAATCAAATAAGAATATATATGTATATACATATGTATCCATTTACATGTGTATATATGAGGATGAAGCTGTTGACACATTTTTTAAAATTATTCGCAGTGCTTCAGGTAGATTAATACTTATGCACTAAAAAAGGAAAGCAAAATTAATTTAAGAAAAAAAGAACAAAAGGGCACACAACATGCTTACCATGTTGCATAATTGGGTAATTGGTTAAAGTTTCTTTATGCATATCATTTTTTTCCTTCTTTCAAGTGCACAGCAAAGGGACAAGTAAAATGTAGTTTTGGAGGATATAATACAACATTTTTCCTTTTCATTGAGCAAATAAAATGTTCCTTATGAATTCCTTGGAGTGATACCTTCAATTTACATAGCTTTATCCTTCTGAGGAAGTTTAAATATTCTTTACATTATTTCATAGCATATTTGACCATATTTGCATTTTAGAACTGAGGACATTGGACTGGAACTTAGGAAACTTCATTTCTAGCTCTACATCTGATTACTTCCTGTCAGTTAATGTCTGGCTTCAGTTTTTTTCAGCTGTAAAATAAATTAGTAAGACAACATGAATTTTAGCTTTCCTTCAAAATTAATAATACTGTGAATGATGTTGAATTTTTTTGTGCAACTCCTGGTCCCCGGGGTTCTGGAGGTTGATATCTATAGATGTTATTCCAGTATGGGGTAAAGTATTCTGGTTTTAAAGCATCTCAAATTGCCCAGAAATTAGTATATTAATAATTTACATTGCAGTCCTTCTCAAATCTAGAGACCAGAGAGGAATGAGTTTGTTCACCTGGGTGATGGAAGAAGCCATATATAGTCAACACATTTATTTGAAGTCTACTATTTTGCATTCTCATTTATGAAGACATCTGAAGGATTATGTTTGAATGCATATAACAGAAAACAAGTAGCCGTACAGGATGGAAGTTTATTTATCTGTCACTAAAAGGAAGTCCTAGGGCAGGCAGTCCAGGGTGGTGGGGCAGTTCTGAGTCAGCGGCCCCTGCTCCTTCAGCCCTTTGCTCCTCCTATCCTGCCGCTGCAGCTCTCATCCTCAGGGTCTGCTGGCTGCTGCATTTCTTTTCAGCCATTGGGAGTCGCGGTTTTTTCTCCTTCCGCCCCACCGGCCAGAACTTAGTCAAATGTCCACAGTTAGCTCCAGCTAAGCCGGAAAAAGTAGCCTCTACCTCAGTTGCAGTATGCCCAGCTAAAAGTTGGGAATTGTTACTAAGGAAGCTGGGAAAATGGATATTGATAGGCAACTAGCAGCCTCTCCCACAATGAAATACTTGCTTGTTTTATTGTTTAAAAAGCACTTAAAAGTTATTTATGGATTAAAATGAGCACTCCAAGATGATGTACTTATTTTAAGACTTTGTAGCATGTGTTCCTTGGTACAGCTTAATATTTCACCGGGATATCCTTAATTTCTTTGAGAAGTATAGATTTACATGGGATGGATAAATTTTAAAAACTCTGATTTAAAAATGTGAAAACTGTTCATTGAAGGCAGCAATGTTTTGAATCAGTGGTGTTCTTTACCACACTTAATTGGTGTGCAGAGCAGTCCCCAAATGAGCTCCTGTGGAGCTCTCCTCTACATTTGTCTGGGGACCTGATGTGCATTCAGATCACATAGTCCCCTCTGCCCAGGTGCTAAATTCTTTACAGTAACTCCAGCTGTATAGTCACATTTGATACCTCTGGAGTTGCATTATTTCAAACTGGCTGCCAATGGGCTAACCCCTGAGACTTTTTCCTACCAGCTTATCTGCATGTTCTCCTTCTGGAGTGTATTCTAAATGAATAACACTTATTGGACAGTTTTCCCACATTCACATTTCTCTTCTGTGAGCTAATTTTTAAAGATCATAATATTTGAAGTAGTCTGTGTACTACCACTACATACAACTACATTAACTTTTTTATTATACTGTAAAATGATACATGTGCATTCTCTACAAAATTTGTGAAATACTTTGTCCAATATTATAACTATTTCAGTTTTTTGTTGTTATTTGGGTTATAATCTGTTTTGAGTTTGTCAGAGTTAACCCCTAGGTAGCAGGAATACAAGATGAACTCATAAATTTGTGGGGTTTTTTTTGTTGTAGTTTGTTTTTTTTACCTTTGAGCCCTATGTCACCTGGTCTTTAAATGACCGTGTTACCATGTTCATTTCCTGTTTTTCTGTAGAAAGGATTTTTCTGACATAGATGTGCAAGTTTTCTTTCTGTTCTTCAACCTTCTTTTCCGTTGAACATGCTGTCCCATTTGCTGGAAAAGTTCTTTTTTATCTACCATTTCCTATCTCTTATGTCATAACCTTTCCTACCTGAAACATATCGCTTCAAAAACTCCTATTTGATTGATCCTCAAAAAATGGGATCTCTGCTCTACTCAGTATTCCTTCAGTGCTTTTATTCTCAGTTTGCCCACAGTTAGAATTAGATTTTCAGAATTAGATAATATATTTGAGATCTTTGCCAGCCAGCTCTTTTATAGCTTTTTATTTAAGGAAAAATATTGCTTATGCATTTTTCCAGCTTTTCATTCTAGTGCATGATTGTCATAACCAATTTTCCTTTGGAGCCATATAGTAGACTATATAACGTACATGAAGAAAATATGCAAACAATTTGACTTTAAAAGACTTGGCAACTTACAACTGATTCTCTCCATTGTTCCTCAATTGAGAATACTTGGAGAGTCCTCTTGGAAGTGTTGCTTAAAGCCTTTTTCTTTAGCCGTGTTTCTCTTTATATAAACACAAAAGCACCACATCTCCTTTTAATATAATGCAAAATTTAAAATGATTTCAATATTAGAAAGACATACCAACTGGTTTTCCAAATACATATCATTTCTGCTCTCATTCTGAAATGCTCTGGTATGAGTTTCCTTCCTGCCCCTCTCTGCTACAAACATATCTCAGATACATAAGCTCTTTAGTGTGTTTACTGTTAAGGATATGCAGAAAGATAATTTTTTTTTGATAGACATACACATGAATCTCTTTTGCAAACTTAAAAAAATATTATGTAAATTTCAAACACATTGGAATAGTATAATGATATATATTTTTTCTTTTTTTACTTTATTTTGTACATTTAATAATTGAAAATATAAACAATTAAAAACTAAAAAGTAAACACAGATGAATAAATATATACATTTCTCAATTAAATGTACTGGATACATATAAAATTTTTTTTTAATCAAACAGTATGTTGCACAATATATTTGGTTCATAGTAATAGATTCATACAGTATTTGTCCTTTTGTGACTGGCTTGCTTCACTCAACATAATGTCCTCCAGGTTCATCCATGTTGTCATATGCTTTATGACTTCATTTCTTCTTACAGCTGTATAATATTCCCTCATGTGAATAGACCACAGTTTGTTTATCCATTCGTCTGCTGATGGACACCTGGGTTGTTTCCAACTTTTGGCAATGGTGAATAATGTTGCTATGAACATCAGTGTGCAGATGTCACTTCGTGTCACTGCTCTCAGTTCTTCTGGGTATATTCCCAGTAGTAGTATTGCCAGGTCACGTGGCAAGTCTATATTCAGCTTCTTTAGGAACTGCCAAACAGTCCTCCATAGTGGCTGTACCATTCTGCATTGCCACCAACAGTGAAGAAGTGTTCCTATCCCTCCACATCCTCTCCAACACTTGTAGTTCTCTGTCTTCTTAATAGTGGCCATTCTGATAGGTGTGAAATGATATCTCATTGTAGTTTTGATTTGCATTTCCCTAATCATGAGTGATGTTGAGCATTTCTTCATGTGCTTTTTTGCCATTTGTATTTCTTCTTTGGAGAAATGTCTATTCAAGTCTTTTGCCCATTTTTTAATTGGGTCGTTTTTCTTTTTATTGTTGAGTTGTAACATCTCTTTATATATCCTGGATATTAAAC
>JAQZBX010014346.1:0-38737 GCA_029593785.1 Cabassous unicinctus
CTCTCTGCTGCCCAATGTCTGTCTTGGTCAAAGGAAACTGAGGTCGTGGAGGACTGTGTCTCCATCCATTCCTCAGGATACTCTTAAAATCTATCTTTGGGCTAACTCATACCATTAGAGGGTGGCATTATTGGACCTTGCCATATTGCTATTATAACTGCTTTGACTGAATTGTTCTTTGTCATCACGCCTTTTTTTTTAATAGGATGTTATGAGGTACAGCCTCTGTGTTTACTATAAGGATGCAGATGAAGACATTATTCAGGAACATGCACTGGAAAACTTTCTTTCTGATCTTATAGATATATTAGAAAGGATTGAACTTCTCTCAAAAACCTGGTTGGTTTTAGTTGTCTGGGTACTGTGACTAACAAAACTAATCATAATCTCCTCTTTGGATTGGCTGTGAGAAAGCATAGAGCTGAGTCAGTGGTCTACTCTGAGAAAGACAACAGTATTTCATGATACACATTTCGTGGGTCAACCCCATTAAATACCTGTTCTTGTATCTTTTTGGACTCATCATTTAATTTAGTTCTAACTATGTAATCATATTATATTCTATGTGGTTTTACAGACCATCTTAAATTCTCTTGGAAACCAGCACATGTAAATATATAATTATTAAGGATAAGAATAGCATTAGCATGGCTGAATTTACAGTCCCAACATATACCCCTATTAGGTTTTTACAAAGTGCATTTATTACCAGGAATTGGTGCATTATCATGTTTATAGGAGTGAAAACTATGAAAGAAACAAAGAGCTAGGTACTGAGATAAAAGAAGCAGAAGGAAGTAAAAATGGCAGCTGAACCTAGACTGCGTGCCCCAAGGTGCTACTCTGGGGCACAGTACACATTTTCCAGGCACTGGGAATTCGAATCACCCTGCCTGGACTTCCCAGTGGAGAGAGAAGATAGTGAGATTGAAAGCATCTTAAAACTTCTTCAAGGCTATGAAAAAATCAGTTCATTAGGACTCAAATTGACTGATATTTAGTGTCTAACATTTCTCTGGAACTCTTGTTGACAGCCACTGAATGGGTCCCAGTAGAGGAGGGGGAAACTGGGTTACAACCACCAGAATGGAAGAGGTCAGATTCTTCCTATTCCCAGGCAAGACTGAGGTGAAGTAATCAGCTAGGAAGCCCTGTAGCTCTGTATACATAGCAATAAAATGCAGGAATATATATTCCATCAAAATCTTCCCCCATTGTTATTTTCAGTGGTGGCACCAAAGGTGTGGCTTGAGAGGTTCTCTGCAAACTCCCACAGATAAATAATTTAGGTAACAGTAGTGTGTTTTGACATGTATCCTCAGCTTCAAACTAATGTTGCTTCCTTCTCTAAGGAGCCTGGCATTCCTCAGCACCTCCTACATAGAAACTGAGGAGCCAACACTGCTTGTTTTATAAACACCAAATGTGTTTCCCCAAACGATAACTGTGTGTTTGTTGTGATGTTGCAGGGCAGAAGGGTAAGTTGGGTACTGCCTTCTGGTTAAGGAAGCAAGTCTGAAAGAAAGTGGGAGTCTCCCAAAAGTGAGGTTAAGAAGGTCAAATCCCCCAGTTCCCTCTTTACCAGAATGAGCACAGGCTTGGCCACGAGAATACTGGAGCTCTAACTCCCAGCTCTACAACTTCTGAGAGACGGACTAAACTTGACAAAGTCACTTAACCAATTAGAAACTCAGATAGCATGCTGCAAGGCCAATGGGAAGATTAAATTAAAGCATCTGGCATTACTCTGTAAACCACAAAGTGTATACATGTGTCAGTATTAGTGGCGGCAGAAGCACCATTTTTAAGAAAAGATGCTTCAGCTGAATCTTGTAACTCTTGTTGAAAGTAATTGAGGGTTAGCTTAGTATGTTATAAGCACTGCGCTTCCAGATGCAAGAATAAACTTTGTCACTTTCTTCCGAATCATGAAGGCTCACAAATCATCATCCTCAGAGTTGCTTTTTAATATGAGAAATGCCTTGGTAGAACATATTGAATCTTTTTATCAAAATGGCAAAACAAAGCCCACAGCAATTTAAAAAAATGCCTTTCAAATTCACCAGCTTCACCCAAAAGAAACCAAGTCAGCCACAGCCCCCTGCTTAGGAAGCAGCCCTAGGATATTCTTTAATTAGAGGGAGGCCAACAATCCTACTGGGAGGCTGTTGTAAGGCTGCCTCTGTAAAGGGTGGGAATACAGGAAGTCATACTAAGCCAATCAAACTCTTTTCTCTGGAATTTGGAAGGAAAATACAGAGAATACAAACTAGTTGGTGACCTAAGGGGAGAAAAATTATGAATCATACAGTAAGAACAAAGAACAAGAGAAGAATGAAGATGCACAAACACCCATGACTGAATGGGAGCAATAAAATAATCTCTTTTTTTATTATTAGATGCTAATAGCATTAGGTGCTAAAGGTTGGCTCTTCTGTCTTCCCATGAGATGCATCTTCTTTATGGCTTGTCTACCCAATCGTAACCAAACAGAAATTCTCTTTACTGTGGTAGCTAAACCAAGTATCTATTGCTCCAAAGAAAAGAGCCTGATTCATACAAGTCATTTTATTTTCTTGTCACTTAGGAAAGTGAACACCTTCACACACCTCAAAAAAAGTAATAAATTGGATAAATATTTGTGATACCTACAATCTATGAAAATTACATGATCCTGGATGTTCAAACACCTTTCTGGAAACACAAAACATCCATTTCCATCAAGACATTTCTAAAACCTCCTTAAGAGCTTTTTGAGAATTCTTTATAACAACGTTTATATATAATAGAATTGAAAAAATAGATCAGTTTCATTTTTAAAATGGTTCCATTGTTGCCTCAAAGACTGGCAAAACACTATTATCAATAAACAATTTTTTTAAAAGAAAAACTTCAAACTCAGACTGCTTGGACTCTTAGTGGAAAGCACATTGTATAAGTCAGTAATTCTGCTGCATGGAAAAGTTCTCTCTATTCAAGAGAAAAAGCCAAAGACGTACTTAGAATTAAGTTATGAGTATTTGTAAGTAATTACAAAGGCCTAAGGATATTTTCCCCAATATTTCCTTCATTTTCTACTAAATTGAGATGTGCTTCAAACTACCTTAGAAAGCCACTTGTGGAATGACCAGTTTAATTCCTGCTTTATCAGAATCCCATCAACAAAACAGAAGCATCATGGGAAATGGAGACTTCTACAGCATCCTCTTTAACACCAAAGGTAAATAAGAAGGTGAGGGGTTCATTCACTCTTGGAAAGGATCATCTTTCCCACAAGTTCCCCTATATTTCCAATGGGTTGGGAAGAAGGGGCCCACGGTTGATAATCATAGGAGTTCTCCCTCCCTCCTGTTCTTTCCATCGTCCTCTATCCTTGGGGAGTGGAAAGCCCTCTATCCACTGGTCCGTGTTCCAGTGAAGAAAGATATCAGGAACTGATTTTACTTAGGCAGTAGATTTGCAAACCTCTTAGCATATGTAGCGTTGGATTTGAGTTGCAGCAGCTTGTTTTCCAAAGACACTTTTCTTTCTAGCAGTGTTCTCTTTTCCTAGGAGAAAATAAGATACATTTTTTTTCTTATTCATTTGAAAACGTATCCTAGGAGAAAATAAGATACATTTTTTTCTTATTCATTTGTGTGTGTGTGTGTGTGTGTGTTTGTGCATGAATGTTTGGAAAGGCATTCTTCCAAACCATTAACAAAAGATGTTTCTTGCAATACCAGAAATATGGCTTGAGCTGAAGAACTAATTTCCAAGGAGCTGTTTCATCCCACCCCAAAGGAAGCTTAGAGGTATCTCCTAGGTGGTTTACAAGCAGCAGATGATAGGTTGTCTTTACTCGTCTTGCCTGCCTAGTGAGTCCCTGCTCCTGCTCCAGCCCACTGCTGAAACACAGCCTGCACGTAAAACCTCTCTCACCCACTCTCTCCATCACACTCCAAACACAAACTGCCTGCTCATCTCTTTGGGCATTGGCTTTCCTGCCATGACACCTGCTTCCGCCACATCAGACAGAGTTGTTGACATCCATACACACTATTGCACTTCTCTCGAAACCCCTAGCTGCTCACGTGGCATCAGTCAGAAAGTAGTAAAGGAGTAAATGTATTTTTATTGAAGGATCAAGCCTATAAATAATAAAGTCACTTCCTAATTAGGTTACAGGAGACACTATGACACTTAGAAGGAATATCTGAAGAAATGTCTTAATTTCATTACTAAATCAAACTTTTTCCAACCAAAGGAAAACAGACAAGTCTATGAAAAACCATGCTGGGACGATGGCATTCTCATTTATATTCGACGGCAAGATGCTGGAAAAGGAATTTGAAGCTTTGGTCTGCTGGTTTGGGTTGCCAAATTGAGAGGGATAAGGACAGGAAACTGATAAAAAGGCAAGAATTGGCAACATGGATGGGATCACCTGGAAGAGATATTTTAAAACTATTTACAGTGCCACTGAAAACAATTTCCTGCTGCATTATTTACATGGGTACAATACAAGCCAATGATGTGTAGCAGAAAAATCAGAGACTTTGAACATGGACTGAGCTGGTTTTGAAACTTTGTGGCTGTGTAAATTTGGCCATGGTTTTAACCTTTCTGGGCTTTATCACTGTTAAGAAAAATGAACCAAAACTTGGATATCAAAACAGTACACAGCAAATGGCTTCAATGTCATATGGAGTCACTGTTTAATTATCCCACCCGAGGATTATTTAGTTCTCTAGGAGAATTTCCCTGTGTTTGACTTTTTAATTTACTATTGGATTTGAGCCCTGACTCAATGAAGTTTTATGCTAATTTGTAGATTTCTGTCTGGGAGAAAAGACAAACCCAAAGTTTATGGTTAAATTGCCTTAGAGCACATTAACCAGGTTTAGATCTAACCTAGCAATCATATTCTGTATTCCTTTTTCCAACATGCCTATAAAAAGCCATTTTCTCAGAATTTTAAATTTAAACTAGCTGTACCATCTAAATGGTTCCTTCATTAATTAATGAGTTGAATAAAACATTAGCCACATACTCTATACTTGTGTGAGTTATGTTTTTAACTTTTTGAACATTCCTAAAAAAAGAGATAATATTGCCTATATTGAAATGTTGGGGCAACTGGAGATAATATATATGAAATGCCTACATGGTTCCCTGGCACACAAGACCTCGATATGTAATAATATGAAGATAACATATACTTCGTATTTTAGGTATTCTATTATTTTTTCAAATTATCCCTCTTCTAAACTTCCCTTGTAGCATTCTTGTCATATATAGAAATTATCCCTGTATAGCTTCAGCTGTCTTCAAATTATTTCTAAAGGATTATATATGCACTTTGCAAGCTTATTATACTGCTTGGTTCACCAAAGGAACACATCACAGAAAATATATTTTGAATTGGGGGCAGGGGGGGAGATGGTATTTAGCAATTATTCTTCCTAATGGACTTGCTCTTAATTAATGAATCTTCCTAACCAGGATTCAAGGAGACCAGGCAGGCAGAGAAAAAATGTTCTACCTCGACCAGGTATCTAGCGTCTAGCTTGGGTGCCTGAGACCTCCTCTTTGACAACACAGAAAATCATTACTATACCAGCAAGCCCTTCTCTGGGACAGTCTTCCAGGAAGGAAAAAGGTGCTCAGAGCACCACCCAGTGGGCAATCCACTGTGCCCAAAGCCACATCTCTTTGAGGAGTTCCAGATTTTTCCCCTCCCCAATGAGCATTTAACATTTAAATGATTTAGGAAACAAGCAAATAATTTTGATCCTGTGTCACAGAAGATCGGCACAGAGTGGAAGGAGTTGTGGACTAGTAAGAGGGAATTGTGGAAGGGTTGTTAGGCATTATTGTTCATATTGCCCTCATCTCTAAAATGATGACGAGGGAGTAGGTGGTCTTGAAAGCTCCTTTGAACTCTAAAGTTCTAGAAGAGCTAAATCAATGGCACCAGAAAACCAATATGATGCAAGAGAACTGCACGGCTAGCAAAAGAAACATATGCCATATTCAAATGCTCTTACTGGGCACTTTTGCTGGCTTATCACTGTGTTTATGGAATTCATTCTCACTGCATTCCTGATTAAAGTGGGACAGATGGTGAAGGTTTTAAGTAATGTGTTCATTACCAGGCCTCATACCACTAATGGCTATTTACTGGAGCAGTGGCTTGTTCAAATGAAAAGAAAATGAATCCTTCTCCAGGGGGAACCCACTACCAGGCCAGTATTTATCAACCTTTGTTGGTGGTTGTTCATTTTTAATTTTCATTTCCTTTTTGAACTCACGCTTTCTTGAGTAATGCAAAAGTCTTAGTACTGCCTCCCACAATTCTGATACATTCCGTCTGCTTGAGAAACCCTTCGTCACAGTCTGTCTTCTCAGGATGTTTTTTGTTTTGTTTTGTTTTGTTTTTTGAAGTACCAGGGCTGGGGATTGAACCCACGACCTCATATGTGGGAAGCCGGCACTCGGAGCCACATCGGCTCCCCTGAGTTGGTTTCTTGGTTTGTTTGCTTGTTGCTTGTTGTTTTGTTTTGTTTTGTTTTGTTTTTAGGAGGCACCAGGGACCGAACCTGGGACCTCACATGTGGGAAACAAGTGCTCAACTGCTTGAGCTACATCCACTCCCTCAGTATCTTCTTAAACTAAAAGATGTCGCCAAGAATTGCTTTCACTAGTTTTATACGTTATTTATTTGCTTGTTTGTTTTACAACTATATAATATCTTTATACAAATATACATATATTTTTAAATCTCCTGTACATTGTCCCATCCCCACCCCATCCCCACCTACCTTCAGCTCCCAAAGATTCCAATAGGTTCCACCTTAGAAATTCCCTGAACTAGGGGATTATGGAGGGTTGCTGGCTGGGCACAACCATGGGTATCCTGTCCACTTACTCCTTCAGCTCATGGAGGTCTTACCGCCAGCCCAGGTAGGGTGAATAGCAAGGCAGGTGCTGGGCCATCACCTCTCCAGAATTGTACTGCCAGTATCTGAGCCACTTAACCTCATGCTGGGTATAACTGCCCTACCTTCAACAGGGTTTTCAACCTCTCTGAAGGATCTCTAAGAGATGAAAAGAAGGGAAACCTGGGAAGTTCCTTGAGCCCCACACAATCCAGATATACTACATTGTAATTGCCACAAAAAGAGAGACTGCGTATGCGAGAGATATACTCACAAATGTTTATCTAGCATCTATCTGTGTCTGGCACATGGCAGGTGCTTAAATATTTACTAAGTGAATCTGCCACAGAACTCCAAATGGAATCACATCTAGAAGAGATTTCCTTGGGTTGCTAGGAGATAGAACTTATATTACACCTTTCTTTCGATAATGTTCTGGGAGTAACAGGTGGGCTCTACACCTGACCCAGTGCAACTGGGTTTGAGAGAGGGTGATCACAGGTCTAAACTTGAATTTCAAGCCGGTTAGTCAAGTTTTTGGTTAAATAACCCCATTTGCATTCCAGAATTGTCTTGCTTTCAAGATAGACATTCTTTGTGCTATCTTTGTTAAACCATTTATTACAGATTAAAATATTCTAACACTACAAAGTATTCATCCAAATATTATATTTGACCCATGAGAGCATAATTATAAATTGTTAAGCCAGGACAAACCAGCTGCCTGGTGATTCAGTGCTAAAATACAACATTCAGTGACCCACCACAAAACAGAGAGGTATATTATTATTATTATGCCCAGTTAAGTTTGGATTTATGAGCTTTTTGTGATTTCCTCATAAAACCTTCACTACAATTACAAATTCAGCCAATACTTGAAACTCTTAGAAATATTTTGAAACTCATTAAAATTTCTTTGGTGAGAAACCTGAATATTGAAATCTGGTGTTTTTGAAGTGACATTTCCAAAAAACAGCATCAACCAAGACAGACTCATAAAACAAATTAAGGCTGAGAAGAGCAGAAGCAGGTCAGGGAATTAATATAATAAATATAAAAATGTATTGGACAATAGTAAAACGTCGTCAAAGCCTATATTCTTATCCACCCCACTCAGTTTTGGAGAAGCCAATTTTCTATTTGTTTGTTTTACTATTTAAAAAAATAATATTCCTTGATTTGTCTGGCTTCTGAATTCTAAGGCATACATAATTAAATTTGTGTGCTGACCTTCTGTATGTATTTGGAGTGCTAGCTCCTTAAAGAAACACTGTGTGAGACTTTCTAAAAGAATTTTTGTTAGATTATTACTCTTTCCTAAATTCTCTCTTTTCTTAAGTGAACTCTCTCTCTCCTAGAGCAGCCATAGGTTTTCACAAATCTAAAGTGGACTTAGGTGGCCAAAAAAGGATATTTCACTGGTTCTAAAACAAAAAGGCTATGATTCTCAGGGACCCACTTTTATTTCCATTCACAGCTTCACCTAGTTTCCCTTTCTAAGGCAAACATTTACTAGAAAAAGAAAATGACAGAAGACTGCAGTATTTGGCGAGAGGGAAATCAGTAACCATAGTGCAGATCATATTAATGTTTAAGGGAAGAAATGAACATAACTGAGTACCTCCTAAAACAAGGCATTGTAAAGGGTACATTCACTTAATATTATGCTATTTTATTTTATGTCCTATTTATTTTAGCATTATTTTCTTTAATTCTCACACCAACCCTGTCAGGAAGGAATCCCTTTAATTCTCCAGCAGCTTACCTTTTCCATTCTCTGAACAAGGTTCTCCAACTCTGTGATTTGATTGTGTTTTTCTTCAAGCTTTTCAGCAACTTGATTCAAGTTGTCAACATGTTGCTTCAGTTTCTGTTCTTTCTCAAGCTTGTTAACCTTGGTCAGAAAGCCAGTTGTCAGATTCTTATTTTTAATAAACCTATACACATCTCCTCCTATAATTTTCTGACCAGCAAAAAAAAAAAAAGCAATTCACACTTGTTTAGAATTACTGCTTTAATTAAATATTTCCTTTAAAATACACAACATCAAGAGATCAATAGACAATTAGTAATATATAAGTATTATTCCTAGAATGCTTGCATTCTGTCTGAACTGGTATAAAGGCGTCTGACTTCTCTTGCAAAGACCAGGCAGGCGTTCCCATCAGGCAACTGGGACTAAGACAAGGCCCCTCAGAAGGGCCATGTGCACTCGTGACCTCGCAGGTCCCTCCATTTACACAGTAAACTGCCGGTCCACAAATAGCAACTTGCCTCACTCACTTATGTTCATTATCTGCATCCTGCACGCCTTTGAGTTTGCAATCACCACCGCCACAGAGCGCAGCATGCAGGCATGCCGCCTCCTTGGTGGATTTCCTGCCGCGCTCCTTGGGGACTTTCCTGGCCCTGACCTGGCAGAGCTCCAGGCACCCTACCCCCGCAAGAATTGGCTTCCCGTCTGTTTTACATAGCGAATTTCGGCAAACACACACATTTCTCCCCGCTCTAGTCCTGGAAGACATTCTTCAGATTACAAACAAATTAATATAATATAGAAATATGTATTATACAAATAGTGTACATATACACAAATAAAAACGTAAGTATTTTTAAAAATCTATTCTAGAATGTATGCTGTCCAAAAATTTTCAAAAACCACTTATTTGGACCAACGCTTTCATTTTAGAGATAAGAAAACCCAAGTCAAGAGAGGCAGAATGACTCAACCCGGGTCACCTAACTTGCTCAAGGCAGAACCAGAAGAGAACTCACCTGCCAGTTTCACCAGGGCCAGCCTTGATTCTCAGGCAGGAGTGACAACTCAGCAGCTCAGCCCCATCTGGGTGCCAGGCTAAGCAGGCAGGGGAGGAGATATGCACAAAAGACATGCAACGTGCCCCTTCCCAGAGCTTACCAAGTGATCTGGCCACTGCTTGTGCCACATTTAATTCCTCCAAAAAAAAAGGATTTGCATGGTTGGGGGAGAGGGCTTAGTTCTCCACTAGACAAGCTGCTAGCCGGTACCTGGAGGACGTGGTTCCTGTCCTCGTGAATTTTTCTAACTTCTTCAGACTGTTTTTGATAGTTTTCAAATAATTTCTGTGCCACATTTCTCAGAGTTGCTGCTCCTGCTTCTCTGGAGGCCTCCAGCTAGGAAAATAAAAGGTCACTCTTCATGCTTTGACATATCCAGTAAAAAGAATAAACCGTAGAACAGTTTGATGGGAAATAAAACACAGTGGCTCTAACGGTACCAACTGACAACAGATGGGACAAAAGACACTGTTATCTGGTATGAGGAAAACATAAAATGAGAAACCCCTTAATTATGGGACTGTCAGTGCAGCAGATTTGCCCTGGCTGGGCCAACACCCCCCTCCCCCATCCCCACCATCAACACCCTCCATTTACAGGCTGCACCCTTCAAAGAACTCCACAATGCCCTGCCGGCCTACGCATTCTCATACAAACATTTTATCACTAGTGTTCACAACAGTACTAAATGGCGCATTTTCTTGAAATAGAAATGAGACAAGGTTTGGGTATTAAGAGCAGTAAAGCTAAAGTGTCATGACTCTTGCAAGGATTTCTCCTAAGGAAATAATTAAGGATGGCTGCAAAGATTTCCTACCAAGGGATTCACTGCAGCACTGCATATAATATAAATAAAAAAGGAAACTGTTAAACATCCCACAGCAGGAGAAACAAATTATGAAACATTTGATCATGAATGTTGTAATTAATATTTATTAAATATGGAAACACTATATTTTTTAGAATGATAAAAGTGGTCTCCAAAATAAAACAGTGTGATTCAATTCGTGAAGTGTAAATGTTTCTCTCCGTCTGAGTGCATGTATGTGCAACAATGGATGTATATGGATAGCCAACTGATTCTATAGGCCCATGAATGCTAGCAATCTATCTTATTGGCTCAAAGCCTCAAAATACAAAATTGGAAATTTCTCAAAATGATCATACCTTGATTTTCAATACTTCATTCTCTTTGTTCATTTCTAAGATCTGTAGATTTTTTCCTTTCATCTTTTCCATGAGTAGGTCCAAACTGCAACAAGAGGGATCCATTTCAGATGCAGAGCCATTTTGAATGTTTTGAAAAGACTGAAATGAACAAACATGAAAATAACAGACCTGACTACGCCATTCCTCTACAAACTTTGACAAGTATAACCAAGGAGGATTTAAGTCAGCACAAATAAAATCAAACTTCTGAATCTTAAATTGATCAATGTGGAATTCTAGATGAAACAAACAGTTGCCCTCTATATTTGCTCAAATTTTAACAGATTCTTCCATTAAAAAGACAATCATCTTTGATGCCTTCTATGTCCCCTACATTTTCAAATACTCAATTAAGCCCTTCTTAGGAGATAAGTAATGTCCACAAGGCCAGAATTTTTATTTTTGTCTAAGTTTCAGATATGAATGCATTTTGGTTACACTGTCTCACAGATTAATACAATCAGAGCTAATAGTTCCAAAACATAATATTCAGTGTTCAATGATGCTTCATTGGACTCATCGCGAATTAAATTTCCAATCAGAAATGTCATGCTTAGTGTTACTGCCCATGTGACTACAACTTATGTAAACTCCAATTTATAGAGACTACACTTGGAGCATAATATAAATCTCATCTGGAATCATGAACATTTGGAGGCTGAAAGGGAATTAGAAACCATTTGGCTTAACCCCATCAATCTTACTGATATGGAATATGAGGACCAGAGCCACGGCTAGGTAGCAAGGGAGTGGCAGAGTTTAGGACATAGGCTCTTGATTGTCCTTTCTGCTCTTCCAACATTTCAAGACAGACTTTGGAATTATTATACAAATATACATACCCTACAACGATAATTTTTATTTGTTGAGTACCTACTATGTGCCAGGTAATCTTTTAGATTTTTATATTTATGAATACAAAAAACATTGTAAAGTACTATGCCATTACAGATGGCATATGAGAGTATGCAGATGAGAGTATGCACAATCTCTAGTGAATACTCTCACTTGCCATATATACGGTATAAGGATCATTTTCTTTTTTAATTTATTAAATCATTCTTGATAGAAAGACTTGTAGAAGGTAGATTAGTGGCAGTGGTGGATTGCTCCAAAGATCATAGATCAGTGCGTCTCAAATTTTAATGTGCTTATATATTGCTTAGTGATAGTTCTTGTTAGGATGCAGATTCTGATTCAGAAGGTCTGGAGTGAGGTCCCTGGTGACGCTGATGCTGCTGGGGCTGCAGAGCAGAGCTTGAGTAGCAAGACCCTAGAAAAATTATGGCTAAATCCCTACAAGGACAATGTCCTGATACTGAAGGAAAAGGGACTGGTAGTTTGGTGCTTGGTTGGTCTTCTGGCCTTCCATGGTTTGAGATGACTGTGGCAGATGCACTGGCAACACACTACCATCTCCATTCCTAAGAAGCTACTCCTAGCAAGGTCTTCAGCAACCTACACATTGTTATATATTATGGTCAATTATCAGTCTTCAAATGCCTCAAACTATGGACAGCATTTGACAGAGTCATCCCTTCCACCTTTCACTTGGTTTCATGACTCCATTCCCTCCAGCTTGTCCTCCTTCTTTACTGGTTGCTCTGCTTAGTTACCTTGGCTTGTTCTTCTTCTTCCCAACATCTAAACATTGGGAACCCCAGAACCCAGTCTTTAGATCTTCTCTCATTTCTATCCAAACTAACTTGCTTAGTGATCTCCAGTTTCAGAAATTTAAATACCACCTATAACCCCCCAAATTTCTACCCTGGTCCTTCTAACCCAGATTTCTCTCTTCAATTCCAGAATCATATATCCAGCCACCCATTAGAAATTGTCACTTGAAGGTCCAACAGACATCTCAACATAGTCAAAACTGATTTTTAGATCTTCTTATCATTCCCACACTTAACCTTTTTTTCTTATTTCGAGCATTTAATTTAGGAAGATAATTGGAGCTGGCTGTATTAGCATGGGAGGCTGAGGAAAGTAAAGGAGTCTGACGCTTTATGTCCTCTGCTAAGCTTCTGTTGCACTCTGTGGCCATCCTGTATGGTAATAACATGACCTGACGAGCTGCTCTAGGCTCAGGTGACGCTGAACCTGGCATCAGCCAGCCTAAGTGCAGATTTCTTGGCCTTAAGTATAGAAGTCCAGTCTTGGGGCAGGGGGTGCCATCAAGCTTACCAATGGTTTGACGAGGCCTTCACTCACTCAGACCTAACAGCCTCAACAGTGTGTCCATTGGTATGGCCAGGTGAACCTAAAAGTTACACCTTTGTCATTGGAAAATGTTGCTGCCATAGATCCTGGCTGGGATGGAGTCTTCCCATCAACTTTAGATACGTCAACTCTGTTTAAAATACTCAAGTGAAGTCTAGTCATTCGACTCTGATCCTACTGATGACATCTCTAGTTAAAGATTTCACACATCTGGCCATTGACATCTTCATATAACCCCAAAATATGTTAACACTCATTGTCCAAAGCTTCTAATAATAATTTGATAGTTACCAAAAAATTTATTTAAATAAAGTCTGTATTGTTTTATGCTTATTTCTGAAGGAATAGAAGTAGTCCATTTTGGTGAATTCAATACCTTTGCATCCTGTTTGCCATTTGTACTGTGGTGTCCTACTTCATCTTTAAACATTTGCTTTCGGATCTTTTCCAGCGTAGTTCGAATCTGTAGGGGAAAAAATTATGTGTTTCAAAGACATTTAAAGACAAATGCTTTATTTTCTATGCCAGTCACAGGGCACCTCTTTTATCTAGAAAGTAATACATATATACTGACCTTCAGATTTGAATAACTGCTATCAACCTAACTTGCATTTAGGCTAATATTATTTAGATTGCAGAAAATCAGCATTCAGTCTTTATAACTCTTTTTCAATCAAACCTAAAATATGGCCACTTAAATTAATATTATACCACAATATATTACAAAACACCATTTTGTAATTTGTATTTAATACTATTTAGTATTATTTTTTCTATATAGTAATTTAGTACTACTGTACTATTTAGTATTACTATAAAACAATTACTATTTAGCAATTACTATAAAATAATGATGCTCTAGTAATTACAAAATAATTACTATCTAGTAATTACTACAATATAATTATCAACTAGTAATTACTACAAAATGATTACTATTTATTAATAGTAATCACTACAGAATAATTACTAAGAGGAGATCATACAAATTTATGCACAAAATATAAGCCCCATGTCTTCGTGGCCTATGGAATTGCAAGACATGCACTCAAAGAGGAATTAATTCATTGATGAGAATAAGTGATGGCCTATTTATGTCAGAATTTTCCCATCTGTCCTACAAAACAGTTAATAAAAATATATATGTTTGTCAGCCATTATCATCTTGGATTCTCACAAGATTTCATATTTCTAATCAAATAACATGGCGACATGTATTCACTGGCAATACCTATCCTGAACTGTGAAAAGAAACACTGTAAGAGCCACAAAGGCAGCAGGAAACGTATACATCCACTTGGGAATAGAGTTTCAACACTCATGAAACAACTGGGAAATGATCTAAAACAGCAGGAAATCCAGTGGTGAATTGTGGGGGACAAATTGAGTGCTGATGGGTGTTCTGAACTCTCCTGGCCCATTACTCAATTTTATTGAGTGAAGAGAATCATTTCACTTCACCTGTAGGGCCAGAGTTTCATATCCCCCAGAGAAATGACTAAACATTCCTGTAAATTTCAAACATAAAGACCGTCCTTTGCCAAACTAGGATTGTTCTTCCTCACAGGTTCCTTTGCCAAACTAGGTTTGTTCTTCCTCACAGGTTCCATGGAAGCAAAAACAAAGTCTACTGAGCTATAATATGAATTTATTTTTAAAAATTGCATCCTGCTAACATGATTTCCAGCACCCACATACCTTTTTCACATATTCGGTTTCTTCGATAATATGAGCTGATGTGGACTCATACAAGGCAGAGTTATCTTCTTTCTTGCCCCTTGGAGAAACTTCTGTGGTCACTGTTACTGTTGTCATTGTGAAGCAGTCTATTCTGACTTTGGAAGACATAAATCAGTTAGGCAAAACTGACTTCTCTGATGATGTGATTATATGATTCATAAACCAAAAGTTGTTCTGAATTCCCACTGTAATCAATCATAATAGGAAATATTGCCAATCATTGGCATTGGTATATGTCCATAAAGCCAGGAATTAATTTAATATAAAAGCAACACCATCTGAAACAATCACTGATTAAAAATTTAAAATAAATAATATGGGAAAGAAAAATGTGAAATTTCCCTTTTATTTCACATCATATTAGACTGTAAAACCTCAAAGGCAGGCGCATGTTATTCGTCTTTGTATCTCTAGTACCTGGCACATTGAAGTGCTTAGTAAATGTCTTTGGAACTAAAATAATATAATTATAACAAAATCACATACACACTCGCGCTCACATACAAATGAAACTTTATACATTACAAAGTCTTTTAATATACTACATTTTATTTAATTCTCAAATAGCCTGTAAAGGCTATTTATTGAAGAACTATTTGTAACAACAAAATAATAGAAAAGAAAAACCTCAAATGCCCACAGAGCAAAGACTGGTTGAATAAACAATCTGCTTCTATAGAGTTCTATCTAGGATATGTGATTAAATTGAAAAGGATGGGGCAGAAAGTAATATGCAGATTCATATAGTCTATAAGAAGGGAGGGAAATATGAATGGAAAGGGGAAATCTGTGTTTTATAGATTTGATTTTAGAATCATGTAATTATTTTACCTAATTATAAAACAAAACTAAAATTTTAAAAAATCCTCCAAACTAAAAGACAATATGAAACGAATGAATCTATCAAGTTGGTGGTACAACCACATGAAATATTTCAAGTGACTTTAAAACCCCTATCATGGACCATTTATCCCTGGTGTTATATATAGCCTAAGAACAAAAAGAATCACCAATCTTAAACCACATTCATTAACATTTTTAAATTATTGGTATTGTTGTTTTAGAACTATTACATGTACATGTGTATGTGCATGCTCTGTAGGCTAAAGTAATTATCTTTATTTTTTTACTTTTATTACTTATTTTTTTAACAAATCAATTTTACCGATACATTAATAAAGCATACAATTCATCCAAATTGTACAATCAATGGTATTTGGTATAATTATATAGTTGTGCATTCATCATTTCAATCATTATTAGAGCATTTTCATTATTTCAATAATAATAATAAACAAAAACCAAACAAGAAAATTCTTCACCTCTTTCTGTTTCCCCTGCTGTAATAAAGTAATTATCTTTAATGTCAGTAGAACCAAGATTTACAAAATAAGAGAAAAAATACAAATAATAAAAGATATTAAGGTAAAAATACAGGAATTATCAGTATAAAATAATGATTTATTTCCATAAAATATATATTCTATCTCTAGCTACTGAAAAACCTAGAAATAATAAAGCTACTAGCAATGCCAGTCCTAGCATCCAGACTATGGTCTCTATATGCCATTTCCTACTAAAAAGAAACTAGGGCTTCTTGGAAAATTAGTTGATTCAGGTCTGGGGAGGAAATAGATAAGGCAAGCTTGGGAAATTTATAAGGTGACTTGTCATACCAGAAATCAAGAAAGCAATCAAATACTACTGTAATAAGATACAAATGCTGACATGAAGAGAAATGACTGTGACAGATTAAAACATCTAAATTAAATCCCTGAATTTATGATAGCAGGAAAAATACCACCACCACCACCGCTGCTGCCACCACCACAAACAACCTGCCTTGGACAGCCCTTGGAAGTTGATAGGGCACCAACTCAATGGCAAATAAAGGGAACAAACAAGCATTTACTTTGCCTTTACTGTATGAACTGTATTTCATGATAACCAAATATTTGATGAAGGAAATTTTTCTCTAGAATTCCAGCTAATAAATTCAAAAGGATTGATAGAATTAGAAAATCTACATTTTGCAACCCTTTTTGAAGAAATGGCTCTAAGCAATAATGATCAACCAATGCTGAAACCATTAGGTGATGAGGAGTGCATTAACTCAGGACCACCAATTAATCACCAATCAATTTTAACATTACTAAAAAAGAGACAACTAGGCATGTGTCCCCTGGATGTGATGCAATAAGAAATACAAAGCTCCGTAAATGAAATATGCTTCAAAATAATGAACGTCAATCTATTCAAGCCTCTATATCTAACTACAGCAAATATAGGGAAGAGGAGAAAATGTTCAAGGCTATGACAAGGGGACGGATGCAATCAGCCAAATAAAAAATGTGCAAAACTCTACAATGCAAGTAACTGGTTGGTTCCACAAATTATGTGTAAGAAGACAGATGGGGAAGAGATGAGGGAAATTGCTATAAAGTAAGTTTTAAGAGACACATGACCAATGCATTATATGAATATTTTTGGC
This sequence comes from Cabassous unicinctus, assembly GCA_029593785.1. NCBI lineage: Eukaryota > Metazoa > Chordata > Mammalia > Cingulata > Chlamyphoridae > Cabassous > Cabassous unicinctus. Next base: position 17,401 of record JAQZBX010014346.1, read on the forward strand.
TCCTGATTCAAACAAACTAACTGTATAAAGGCATTTTTTATACAACTTGGGAAATTTGAATACCGACAGGATATTAGATGATATCAAAGAACTATTGAAATTTTGTTAGGTGTGATAATGGAAATGTGGTATTCTTTTTAAAATATCTTGTTAGTAATACATAGTGAAATATTTGAAGGTGAAATAATATTACATTTGGAATTGCTCCAAAATACTCTAGTAGGGAGTGAAAAATGGGGTGGGAGTAAAGATGAAAGAAGTTTGGCAAAATGTAGCTAATTGTTGAAACTGGGTGACGGGCACATGGGGTTCATTATACAGCTCTCTTCTGTTTTGGTCTGATAATTCCATATTAAATATTAAAGAAGTAAGAAAACAAAAAACCCTGTGAGACAGGATTGTTAAACCTATTTTACTGATAAGGGCTCCCCTAGGTGATGTTAATTTACCCAAGGTCACAAACTAACAAGAGCTGAAACTCAAACCTTGGTCTTTTTGACCCTAAGTTCAGGGCTGTTTCCATCACATCGAGGCTGGCCTCCCTGGAAAGAAACAACAACAAAAATATTCAATATCTAGCAATGACCTATGCAGCTAAAACACACAAAGAACTTTCATCTTTGTTAGCATCACTTTGAAACACGATGGCTTCTAGGGATAGCACAGAGTCCGGCATTTATTCTTTAATCTTCAAAGAAATTGACAGAGCATGCCAAGAATTTTCCGTTTTATTCTAAATCCTTTTAGACAGCAGCTTTGGCTTCTATTTGTTTCGGCTGAAGTTGATTTGGCAGCAGCAACCCTGCAGAGTTCCTTTTGTGGAATGTGAGCAGAAGAAACTGTGTTTCGCCCTCTGAAGTCTCTTACTGGATTAAGTTCTTGGTCCAAAACAACATTTAAATGCTGGAAGTAAAAGAAACACGTTTGGAAACCAGAGGGCTGGTGAGCAGGCTAGGGTTTGGGTCAGCAAACTATGGCCCATGAGCCAAATCTGGCCTGCTGCCCATTTATGCAGCCTACGAGCTAAGAATGGTTTTTACATTTCTGAATGGTTGGGAGAAAAAATCAAAAGCATAACATTTCATGACACGAAAATTATATGAAGTTCAAATTTCAGTGTCCAGAAATGAGTTTTATCCTAACACAACCACGCCATTCCTTTGCATAGTGTCTACAGCCACTTTTGTGCTATAACAGCAGAGCTGAGTAGTTGTAACAGAGGAGCCAGGAGGCAGGAAGCTTAAAACATTTACAGTCTGGACCTTATCGAAAAAGTTTGTGACCCCTGGGCTGGGGAATGGGAGGGGAAGTGGGAAAATGGCGGCAAGCAAAGATACCCATCTGGCCTGAGTTGCTTTTTTCCCTCCTGTTTAATCCCCCTTGATCTATCATCCCATTTGAATGATTTGTCTTCTTTTTTCTTTGTAGACTCTTATGCATTGTGTACATTAACAAACGGTAAGAGGCATTTTATCATAGGAATAATTCACTCCTAAGAGTGGATCCCACTGAATTCTCACAGCCTTTCATAATTTGAAAATAGCATTGGGCCTCATGTGATGTTTCCCACAATATACACCTTTAAGTGGCTTTTATTCTTAATATCAAAGGATTTTGCTCCTTAGTCACTGATATTTCTCAAAACATCCTACCTCCATCACTCTCTGGTTGGGCCATCTTAAACAAGTTACATAAAATCTCAGCCTCAATTTACACTGAAAGTTGTGAAAACAAGTGTTGTTTGTTTGTTTGTTTGTTTTTAAATACCTGGTTGTAGAAGACACTCAATGCACAGGTCTCTATTGCTGGTGCTATTTTAGATTAGTATCGCAGAAGAGAAGCTTCCCACAACAGAGGTATTTCATGACTATCTGGTTGCAAAGCCTTCAACCCCAAGCTATCCATCTGAAATCAAATTCCATTTCTCTTTTGGTTCAGAAAACTTTTGTGTCCAGAGTCGTTGGCTTGGATAAAGCCACTCAAGGGGGAACTTAAACAGACAAAGTCCGAATTGCCATATGGCACTACCATTCTGGGGAAAATCCATCTTAGCATTTTATATCAGCCAGAAGTAGATTAGGCAGATAAAATTTTCAAAATAAAACATAAGCAGTTAATTAAAATGAGAAAAGAACTTTCTTTGTTTTGTGCCAGAATGGATTGAAGACTGCTTATAAGTGGCATCATGCCAAGATGTATTATTTCCTAGATCAGGGTTTTTCAAACAGGGCTCCAGAGGGCAGGAGAGGGGCTGAGCAGACAGGGCTCGTTACTGCCTCACCTTCAACAACGGCTCTGCTTTGCTCTCTGACACACGCTGACTTCCTGCATGGGATTTTCTGTGAAGAAAGAGGGTGCCTGTGCCGCTCTGTAGCAGTGTGATCCTTGGGTAAGTTCCTTCCCTGCTCAGTGCCTCAGTTTCCTTATCAGTAAAATGTGTATATAATAGCCTCTACCTCATGGGGTTGCTCTGAGGACCAAATGAGTTAATATTTGTCAAGCACTTATAACAGTGCCTAGCACATAATAAGTGGTTTGGATGTGTTTGTCAAATAAATAAACGATATTAAAACCATATCCACAAAGTCTGAGTGATTTTCTTCCCTGTAATGAAGAACCAAGTGATATTCTCAAAAGTCATCAAACTGAGCTGGACTGTAAAGGAAAATTGACCTTGGGGCACTTTAGGAATAGCAAATCCATGGTACTAAGTCTTCATTGCTAATGCATCAAAAAGGCATCAACAGCCCCAAGAGACGATCCTAACATCTGATCAAAAGTGTACAATTTACTGAGCAATTCACACAGGTTATTGTGAATTGTAATCAGTGTGACAAACACACCGTTGGACACCCAGGATAAGTCATGTAAGATAACCTACTCCACTGTTTTATGACATAGGATGGCTTACGAAAATTTTTATGCAATAAACACACACAGAGCACTGCTTATATTCCAGATACTCTAAGAAAGGTGTTATGTTTCTTTATTTAACCCTGGATTCATTTGTTCATAGAGTAAATATTTATTGAATGCCGCTGTGCCAGGAGCTGTGGATTACAGAGGTGAGCCAGGGTCCCTGTTTTCGCAGAACTTTCAGTTCAGAGAGGGTGTATTAGTCAAGGTTCTCTAGGGAAACAGAACCAACTGGAGATATCTGTAAATAGTATGAGATTTTATAAAATTGTCTCACTTGACTGTGGGGACTTCCAAATTCCATACAGCAGGCTGCAAACTAGGGGCTCCAAGGAAGGTCCTTGATGAGCTCCCCAGGAGATGATGGCTGTCTGGAGTTGAAATGGGAATTCTCTCTTAACTGGCCATTTGACTTATTGGAGTGAAACGCAGTGACAACCCAGTTATTACGCAGGGAAGGGAAGGAGTCTGACACTTCATGTTCTCCAGCAGGAATGCCAGTGGTGGTATCCAGTAGCCAATGACAATGACAGAAGGTGGGATCCAGTAACCAATGACAATGGCAGAAGATGGGATCCAGTGACCAATGATAATGCCAGTGACCAATGGCAAGGACAGAAGGTAGGATCCAGTGACCAATGGCAATGACAAGAGGTGGGATCCGGTGAGCAATGGCAAGGATAGAAAGCCTGACCTTTGCTGTGCTACCAATACACTGGAACATGCCCATTTTCCAAACCTGATTTTCCAACTTTCCTATCTATTCCAGAGGCAGCTCCATATCCTTCCAGTACATTCCTTTTTTTTTTTTTTTCTTCAGTCAGCCAAAGTCAAACACTCTGATTTGGAACCAAGAGCCCTGACTGGTTTTAGCACTTTCTGCATTTTCAGTTTATAGTTTTTTGGTTCTGAGCTAATAATATTAATTGTTCTTGGTCACTATTATATAGGGTTTAGATATTAGACACTGAAAAAGAAAGTTTTAACAAGAGTGCCATAGGCTAATTTAACCTAATATGAGGGGAAAAAACTAACATATCTCCAAACCGTTGAAGAGACAAACCATGTCCTGAATATTAAATAGCACACCTGTTCTGCAGCTACATTACATAGGACAAGGGTGACATCCAGTGTCAGCTGGCTAAATCTCAGGTGACTTAGCAGTTTACCTGAAAATGATACACAGTATATCAAAAGACAGGCATGTCAAAACTGAATCCATGTGCCATTTTCAGGAGTGCTCTAAGATTCTTTTAAGTAGAATTAAAGTTATTCAATCACTTGTATACATACATATGTCTAAATTAAAGCCAGACCTATAGAAAACTTTAATAGACAAAATAAAAGCCATTTATCTGGTGGGGGGAAGGGGAGGGAGGATTGAAATATTGGTACAAACACAATGTATAGGCATAAAGTACTGAAAAAACAATGTGCCATTTACCAAAACTTCTTTTCCATATATTATCAAAATTAATTTTTGCAACACACCATGTTACTGTTATTATTATCTTAAGGCACCGAGAAGTGATATAAGTTTTTCCAGGTCATAAATTGACCTCATCACCTAAACCCAGATAGGTTGAGCCCAAATTCAGGTAACTTTGTAACAAAATAGTCTATTTTCATAGTTCAGTTGTGAGATCTTGAGTCTTTGAAAAACAGCTGAAGGTTTTACCCAAGACTCAGTAAAGAGGTACAAATCACATGATCCCGTCACATTTGGGGGAAAGTGGGGAGCAGGGTCAAAGATCTGTTAAGTGTCCCCCACATGACAAGTAAAATAAGCTGCCTATAATAATCCTACATACACCCCGAGAGATCAGTGTTATTTTTCTCGTTTTATTGATGAGAACAAGAGGCTCAGTGAGACTAAATAAGAGGGCTGGTTAATGATGGTCGCTGGACCCGATCCCAGGTCTGTTGGCTCTTTCCAATTTACCACTTGGCCTCCTGCTACATTCAGATTGGATTTTTAAGTCTCATTTCCGAAGTGCAAGCTAGTTTATCAAACAGGATTTTCCAGAGTAAGTCACCAAATAATCATATTTATGCTATTAAATAAGGTGGCTGAACATGTTTTTAACAATAAAGTGTCATGGAAATAATTATTATTTTTATTTTTCTAGTATTAATGTAATTCTCCAGGGCCATTAGATCTTTTCTTTCTTTTGGAGAATGGTGACAAGGATAAAAACAAAATTTCTAAAATTTATGTCTCTTCATGGCAAGAACATAAAATGCATTCTTTCTGGAAATACTGGCAATCCAAATCAGGAATAAATTTTTCATAAACACAAAGAAGAAAGGGTTTATATCAATAATATATAAAGAATTCAAATATCTGTAAGTAAAATACACCCAAATAATTCATAAGCAAAATAAAATATAGCTAACTTAACACATGAAGTAGATGCTCAATCCTATTTATTAAAGAAATCAGATTGAAATGATTGTTTTCCCCTGTCATTTTAACCTTTTTTAAAAACTTGGCTAAAAGTTATGAGAAAGTGCAATAAATGCAATCAGTGGTTATCTCTGGGGATAGTGAAATTAGAAAATGCATCTTTTCTGTATTCTGATAATTTATGATTTTCCAAATTTTCTGAGTGAAATATATTTATAATTTAAGAAGTGATTAAAGGGAGGTGGGTGTAGCTTAGTGGTTGAGTGCCTGCTTCCCTTGTACAAGGTCCAGGGCTCAATCCCCAGTACCTCCTTTAAAACAAACAAACAAAAAGTTATTAAAATATATAACAATACCACCTAACATAAAAGAAGCAGTTCTTAAGACTACAAGCTATCCTCAGTTATGTCCATTAGTAGAGGTCATCAAAAGAAAGTTAATATCTTTATAACAGTTATAACAATGCTATCATCCACATAAAAAAGGTTTTAATATGGGGTGAGGAAAGGGGAAGGAGGTTGGGAAAAAAAAAAAAAAAGAAAGTTAAGAGTCTTGCTACAAATGTGCAATCCACAGAGCAGCGGCACCCACGTGGCCATATGGCCACGGAGCCATGTTACTGATGCAGCAGCATCTTGGGATCTATCCCAGGCCCACTGAATCAGAATCCACACGATCCCCAGATGATTTGCATGCACGTTAAAATTTGGGAAGCAATGAGTTGGAGGACAATTTGATGAAATTATCATAGAGGAGAATCAAGTAAAAGGCTGGCTGTTTAAAAAAAACAAACAGCACAAAAAAAGTAAGAATATCTTGGATAAAGTTGCTCTTTTCCTCTGGGAGAAAAATTTAATTGTAGTCATAGTTTTCTAATTTACAGGAGAAAATAATTTGACGAATAAAATTTTCTCAATTTTTAGCAACCGCTACTAACATGTTTAGTTTGCAGATAATTTAAATGAAATTTCATATTTAGCTATTTTAAGTTTAGTGTTTCAATACTGCATAATATTAAACCCCAAACACATGACTCCTAAGTTCTGCCCTAACCTAAACAAGAGAGACAACCACTGACCAGGAGAACATTTAAGTTCCTTTACAACTTTTAGATTTGGTGATTTAAATCAATGGATAGAAACATGTGCTTAGAACTAATGAAGCTTCAGTCATTGTCAAAACTGACAAATGATCATTGATGTTGTTCCTGATCCGTGGTCTCCATTGCCCTGGACAGCTTCCATGCTGTGTCAATTCCAGGAGAGCAGAAAAGTGTCTGATTTACACCTGGCTGCATCAGCCGGTATCCCCAACACAGAACAAAGTGCCCTGAACAGCAGGCACATAATAAATTGTAGTTCAATGAATGTGTGCTAGGCCCACAAATCCACAGGTGCACCAAATATTTCTAAATATTTTCTAAAACTGAAGGTATAAACACACACATATATGCTATTGCAGAAGCTCAGTAAAATGTAAATTCATTTAAATATGCTATTAAACCATAGAAACTTTTTGCCATTATGAAATTGTTTCAATGTATAATAAGAGAATTATCATATAAATGGCCAGGTAATTTTGATATAAACATATCAATTCAAAAACTTTGAAACCACTGTTTTAAAAGACTTCTAAATTCCCTTCAAAATCTTTAATTCATTCCTTTTTTAGTCATTATCCCAAACAAAGATGCACCTCATTTTTCAACTTTGGCCAAAATTTAGATTACAGCTCAAGTCCACTGTTGAGCAAATTATAAATAAATAAGTGGATAAATAAACATGCCTATTATTAATTCACAAAATCATAAAGGTAAATAATGCAACTAAAATAGCTTATTTCAAAGGTCCCTTTGTAGTTAGCACAGGGGATGAATTTATTTTGTAAATAACACAGGGGGAAACTTCTTAGAAGGTTTGCCTGAGTCCCAGGAAATATAACCCCTTTACATTCTTTCCTTGAGGGGTTGAGCACCACACCCGGGGAATTCCTTGCCTTAGGCATAAATTCCTGGGTCTGGGGCCTCACTCTCAAACTCTGTGAATGGGAGGGGGAGCTGGCAGCCCAGCAAACAGTGTGACACAGCACCAATTGTGCCTGCCTGGGTACCTGAGACTCCAGGCCAGCTCAAATTTCTGGAAAACAAGACTTCTGCAAAGCTGAATATATAACAGGATTAGGTAAAATCAAAAGGACTGGTTATCTTTTCCCTATTGCCAATGCAGAATAATTACCTTTTGTATTTGAACACGGTCACCTAGTCTATCTATATACCAAGAGAGTAAAGGAGGTTTTAATTCTAAAAGAGAACACCACCAACAATTACTGTATAATGGTGAACAGACAGCTTCAGTTACATCTGGGGCTAGTGGCTTTTTCTAACCCTATATTCAACTTCATTTCCCCCCACCTTTCAAAGAAGACTGAAAATTCACAGCCATATCATCATCCAACCTAAAAATACACTTGCACTGTCCTGGTTCTATTCTTTTAAGTAAGATGCTGCCACTTCTTTGCAAAACTGCCTAGAGCGCTGTAACTTTCATCTCTAAAATCCTATGATGCCCACTCCACGGAAAAAAGTAGAAAACGTCGGAAACATGCTGTTCGTTTGCTGCACCTGCAGCTCTGGACGCCAGCAGGAATGAATGAAGGGTAAAACATTCGTTTGTGCTCTCCTGGCGCACACCTATCACAGCCCCCACGCTCGGGTTAGTAATGGCAGCTGGTTTCCGAAGGGCATTTCTCCACGACCCCCTAAAATTAGCGGACCACTGGCAAAGGGACTGCAAAACAGCAATCTAAATAAATAATAAGGTGTGCGTCGAGCTAAGGAGAGCAAAGGCAAGCCCTCTCTTCCAGAAGGAGAAGAAACTTCTCGCCCAGGGACTCAGAGCCCAGAACGAAGGTTCCCAGGCAGGACTCCCCTCCCCACCGAGGGCGGGTTTACAGGGAAATGCCTTTGCGCGCGGAGCTGCGCTGGGGGAACCCGCCCCAATCGCACCTGGACCATCCAATCACCCGGCGGAGGTGACCAGGCGCGCGCGGGAGGTCGCCGGGGTTCACCTACCTGGGGGTCGCTCAGCGAGCACGGGGTCCTGGCGCGGCTCCTCTCGGGGCCTCTCGGGGCCTCTCGGGCCTCCGGGTCACCGTCCGCTCCGCTGGGCGGTGCAGTCGCCGCCGCCCGCTCCTTCGGCTCCGCCCCGCAGGGCGCGCCCGTGTCACCGTCCGGCGCCCTGGTGGCTGCGGTGCAGGAGCCTTGGCTGTCGCCACGCCCAGAGCGTGCCGGCCCCGCCTGGTGCAGCCCAGGACTCCCTCCCTGCACCCTAAACACACAAGCGCCAGACGCCGGCCTCTGCGCATCTCTCAGTGTAGAGGCGTATGGAGATATTTGCTGCTTCTTTTAAAGAAGGTTCTATTTGCACTGTACGTTCATAAACTTTTTTTTTTGTTTTTTTTGTTTTTAATAAACTTTTTTTTTTTAATTGTGGGATATTTTATATATACAGAAAAGTTGCAAAGGTAATAAAGAAAGTTCCTGTATCCGCTCGCAGTGTCTCCTAAGGGTCACGTCTTACATCCTTGTGCTGATGGTCATAAACTGAGAAATTAGCGTCAGTATATGACTATCAACTAAAAGCCAGTCTTTATTCCGATTTCACTAGTTTTTCCACCAGTATCTTTTTCTTTTCCAGCACCCCAACCAGGATACCACATTGCGTTTAGTGTCATGTCTCTTTAGTCTCCTCTGATCTATGACAGTTTCTCCGTCTTTTCTTGACCTTGACAGTTATGAAGAATTTTAGTAAGGTGGTTTGTCTGAGGTTTTCTTACGGTTTGGGGTTTGGGGGAAGAATACCACAGAGGTAAAATGACTTTCTCAAACATCCTAACAGGGGAAACATTAGTCACTATAACTTATCACTGGTGATGTTAGCTATGGTCACTTGATTAGAGTCTGCAGGTTTTTCCATGGTAGTTACTATTTTTGTCTGTCCATATTCTCTTCATTGGATGGGAGTCACTAAGTTCAGTCCGCACTCAAGGGAGCTGGGAGGGAATTAACTCTACTTCCTTGGTGGGGGAGGGTGTATTACACATGATTTGAAATTGTTCTGTAAGGAAGATTTTTTTGTTCTCTCCCATTTATTTAATCATTTATTTTTATCAGAATGAACTCATGTATATTTATTTTATATTTTGGGTTATAATTCCATACTACATTTTTGTGTTGCTCAAATTGTTCCAGCTTTCACGTTGGTTCCTTTGTCCCTTTGAAAATTCATAATCTTTTAGGGCTGAGAAAAAAACTTCACTAATCCTCTGGTCCAGTCCCCTCACATTTAACAGATGTGGAAAACTGCAGCCCAAAGAGATTAAATAATGCCCCCAATCCCTGAGGGCTGTTCAGAAGCTTCACAGGAACCCTATAATTAATGTTTCCCAGCACAGAGGAAGGGGAAAAAAATGCCTTTTGTTGTTTTCCCCAACCAATGAACTTGTGAATGGAAGCCCAATTGGAGAAATAAAAGGTCTTTGGTAACTTTTGGTTAACTAATCCTTGTGATTCTATTAGATAGATAGATAGATGCATATTTACAAGCATATCATGTTCCAAAAATAGCAGTGGATGTTTATTAATAGTTTAAACACTGAAAAAATCCAGCATCTGAGGATCCTTTGTTATATTGTTCTGGCTTGCTCATGTTTGCATTTTTGCTTCCATAAGCACATTTCCTGCTTCTGAGCTTGGATCTCGCTCAGCATTTGATGCTGCCCTGCTTTCTGAGATGCTCCTACCTCTCTGTCTGAATCCTTATGGGAGAAGGAACTCTACTTCATTTGTTCAGATTTTTCTGTTATTGTTATTTAAAGAGTCATTTATTTATTTACATTGGGTGTTCTACTCATGTCTACCCATAAAATATTTGCTATATTGCATTTGCTAGTTCTAGCTTCCTATTGCTTTTTATCACAAACTTGATGGCTTAAAAGAATACAATTTTGGTCTCTTACAGCTCTGTAGGTTACAAGTCTGATATGGGTCTCACTAGGTTAAAATCCAGATGTCAGCAGGACTGAGTTCCCTTTGGCAGCTCTAGGGGAGACTCTACTCTGATCCTTGCCTTTTCCAGCTCTCAGCAGCTGCCTGCTTTCCTTGACTCATGACCCCTTCCTTTATCTTCAAAGCCAGCAGCATCTTCAAATCTCTTTCTGACTCTCCCTCTTTCACTTATAAGGACTCTTGTGATTACATTGGATCTATCCAAATAATCCAGGATGATCTTCCCATCTCAAGATCCTTCATTTAATCACATCAACAATACCGCTTTTTCCATGTCAGGGAACAGACCCATGGGTCCTGGGGATTAGGGCATGGACATCTGTGAGGGCCGTTATTCTGCGTTCCCCAGCTGTGCTCCTAAATCACTTTATAATTCAAACACTAATTATGCCTTATTACAAAATATTTCATTTTTAAGGCTCAAAATAAAAAATCCTCAACAAAATTGTAAAGGAGGCATGTCCCCATTTCCTATTTGGTGATCCCTCCACCTGCCTTTCACTACTTTCCTCTCAGCTCAAGATGAAGTCCAGAGACCCTTCCCATGGCAGCCCATAATGCCACTCTAAGGGATGCCTGATGATAGAAAGTTTTCCAAGTCCCCCACGCCTATAGCCTTTTTGGGCTTTCTAGGACTTGGATGAAGAAGAGAATGAATTGTGAAAATTGAGGCATTTTATCTTGACAGAATTTAACACTTTAGGCCGCCTGTGTCCTGCAGACTGAGCTCTGAGCCCACATTCTGGGTTGCTAGGGGACATGCAGGGTATCTAATGTCTCTAGTCAGCTTAGGACAACTAGCCATCGTCAGCTATTTATTAAGCATCCGCTCTATGCAAGTTGTAATGCTGAGTATTGGGGTCAATTTTTATCATTTTAAATTCCAATGAGTTTGCACTCTAAGTGGGTAGCTAATACATCAGCACATGGAAAGTGATTACAGAGACAATTACCTAATAAATTAAAGCATTTCCCAACAATAAATCATCACTGAGTAGTTAATAAGTACTAGAAGATGGAGTATGTTGACTTTAGTCAATGTCCTGGGGAAGGCCTCTCGAGAAGGGAGGATTGGAACTGGACCCAAGTACCATGGTAATACTGGGAGAGGATGGAGGGCTTTCGAGGCCAGACACAGGCAAAGGCACAGGAGCAACTAAATGCTCAGGCAGATTTGGGAGCTTCCAAGCAGACCAATCCAGTTGGGCCACAGGAGACTAATGGGAGATAGAGCAGAGCGCTGGGAGGAAACCTTTAGTAACAGACAAAAGGTGTAGGAAACACATATTTCTTGTTCATCTCTGAAAGGAAAAGAATAAAATCGTTGCAGGAACTGAAACTCTGTTTGTTGTTATGCATTCATTAGTAAAACACCACACAGATATTCATGAACAATACATGAGCGTCTACTTGTATATACAAGTCTGTCTAAACACGCAAATCTTTTTCTAAGACTCCTTTCACGTGATGGATATAGAAGCCATGACATAACCAAGGGTAATATTAAAACTGTGCAAGTACTGGTTCAGCACGGCACCAAGCAGTCAGAAAAGTTACTGGCCACAAACAAGTGGTAGGGACAAACCGAGAACCAGCTGAAGGTCAGCTCCGGATATCACTGTTTAAAACGACTGTTGCTCTCTTAGCAAAACAGATGTCCTTTCAGAAACGCCGCTTTCAAAGCACACAGTCAGGTATATTAACTGGGACTTGTTTGTCTAGTGTTTATTTCTGTGATGTGCTTGATTGACCCTGCCTTAGCAGTAACTGGAGTAATAAATGTGATTGCCCTCTGCATTGTAAGCCCTTCCCCCCAAATGAAGTAATCATGGCGAAAGGTGGAGGCAGGTATGAGAGCTGAGATCTGTTTCAAAATACTTTCTCCATGTATTTCTAACGTTGGAGGAGGGATGTGAAAACCAGAATACGGCTGTGGGAAGGTTGTGTTAGAAACATTTTTTGACGAAGTATTCCCCCGAGTTAGTTCAAGTAAAGCAGGGGTTAGCGTTAGAGGCCAGATGGCAAGAAGGGAGATAGAAACCTCCTTAGAGTCTAAGTGTGGGGGCCCTACAAAAGCTGAGACTCCTGGGGACTGGACCTGCATCCGATGCAGTTTTAGGATTTTATGGCAAGGGCCTGGGGATGTCCATCCAGTGCTCCACCTGGCAGGAATATGGCTTAGCTGCTTTCTAGGCCTGTGACTCTGAGAAACCCTCTCACTTCTCTTCCCACTGTCAAGCGACTTCTTGATCCCTTGTCCTGTACATCTTCAGTGGCCAGCAAGAAAAGTGTAAAGCAGTTTTGTGGTTAGCTGGTTGAACGTAGGCAAGTTACATTACCTCTCTGGATATCCATTTCTGCAAAACGGGCCCTAACTTTAGTAAATCCTTTCAGCTTCAGCTTTGGCTGCTTACTGCTGGATTCGTTTCGTTCTTCTCAGTTCCAATCCCTCAGAATTGATGAAACCTACTCATTCCTCTTTAGGAGGAGATATTTGTACCAGGTCACCTCAAAAGCCACTGGTGATCCTACGGCCTGGCTGTCATTGGGACTGGGACCCATTGCTGTGTGTCGCAGCCCTGCCCCTTGATGGAGAACACGGCTACCCAGGGTCCTCCCTCAAGAGGGGGGTGAGCGTGACAGAGGCCCTTTGAATGGAAACTAGGGTTCATCTGCACCACAACGGACACTTCCAGTATAAAGAAGAAACCCAAGGATTGAGGCAGAAAAATTCAGCTTGGGAGGGCGTGGGCAGGTGGCACCTGGAAACAGACTTGGACCGATGCCTTAAGAAACTCACCAAAGGGGGAAAAGGAGAATACAAAAATAAACACTAGACTCATCTCTCAGCTGGTCAGAGCTACATTTCTCTTTCTTCCCTGTAGTTAGAAGCTTTAAATTTATGTGTGTATATAAGTGTGTGTGTGCATGTCAAAATTCACATGCATATATATAAACATATATTAATAGGTTCTTTTATAAATAATACATAAAAGCAATAAAATTAGAATTTGAGTATTATTTTCTGTAAAATGACTGTTATTTTATGCCCAGTTAGTAGAGAGTCCTCATTGTCATTAAAAATAGTCTTTTTTGATGCTTTTTGACATAGTCTTAAATAATTTTTAAACGATTTCTTACTTTTGAAAAAAGTTCCTTATAATCATTATTGTTTGTTGCTGTGTGTTTTATAATGTTGCCTGTAAAGATTTCTTTTCCTTAGATAGATATAACTTTTATCTTTATCTTCTGTAGTGACTATTCTTGATTTTGCCATTCCCAAATTCAGACCCCAAATTCACAATAATAAAACTATAAAGATGTCTTTTATGCCTAAAATGTCTTTTTGTTTTCTAAAGTGAATATTAGTAACATAAAGATTTGTTTCTTCAAACTATGAAAAGACAATAGGAATAAATAGGCTTAACTAAAATTCTCCAAATTTCATTGAATTCAAAACTGTTATGCAAGTGCCTTTGTTTGCCAATTTTACAATAATTAAAAGCAAATGACATGGGAGTATGTGTAGTTCAGTGGTTGAGCACCTGCTTCCCAAGTATGAGATCTCGGGTTCAATCTCCGGCACCTCCAAAGAAAAAACAAAAAAAAAACTGACAAATCAAAATGAGAGTTTATCTTCCTAGGTCTATTATACAGAACATATGTATGTTAATAAAATATATATTAATAATTATATAATTTTCAATTATATAAAGCAAACTCATGTTTAGGCACAAATACTGGTACAATAACTGTCTACAAAGATATTTGTTTCCAGGATTCTAGACCCACAAATCCTTCTCTCTTTTGGTTTATGAAGATTCTAAATAAGCACAAGAGGCACTGACTTCTCTAGGGGGATCATCGGAGCCTTTTGCTTCTTTCAGTTTCTCACTACGTCCCGCAGCCGTGACACAGCCTCCTTACCTAAGAGCTAGAGCAGCAATAGCAAAACCTGGGAAAGCTTCAGTTGTTTCAGTCCTCGGCCTCCACTCAGATTAAAACTTAAATAGTTCCCCATGCTTTCCAGGCTCCTGTACTAACTACAAACATTTAGCCATTTCTAACTAGCTACTTGACCTCCTATGAAATATTGTCTGTTTCCCTCCATACATCATTATCCATCCCTGAACCCAGCCATTCTTCTTCCCTTGCCCAAAGAAGCCCCTGATTGCTTATCTCTGTATGGAAACTATCCATATCCTCTACAGAGAGCCTCCTTTGAATAGCCCTGATTAAATTTTGTTAGATGATCATTCATACTCAAAGAGAAAAATTAAAAATTTCCAAGTTCACCAATGTGAACGTATCCTTAAAATATTAGCTTCTTCCAGAAAATAAATTAGTTCAAACAGTTAAATTAATTGCCTTTGTCCCGACAAGCCAATTGACAAAAGATAAAAGAGCAAGTATTTACATCATAGTGGATATGTTTTGAGGTGGGTTTATGGCTTTGAAATGGTTTGGACCCAAAGGAATTTCCTGACTTCTCCAGGAATCCCTGTATCATGGATGGTGAGTTAAAAAACTTTCAGATGTTTTACAATTATTTAAGGAAGCAGACATACAAAAGTGGAGATTGGATATACTAAATGTTTCATGATATTACCCAAAATAGCAGTGCTAAATTAGCATTGGTATTGAACCAACAATGGTGAGGTCATTTTAGGGGTACTGTCAGGGTTGTTTCTAATGCATGTCCTCTTGCCAGCAATATCATTCTACACGTTTCTTTGTAAGACTAGAAAGGAAGGAGGTGGACAGGAGCTGAAGCTTCAAGGCCCCTTGAATACCTCTAAATAGGTTTGATATAAATGCTCCCAGCAATAGGTTGTACATATGTCTTGGGTATTGCACCCTTATTCTCAGGGTAGGTTGAGACTTCTTCATACTGGAGAACCATGGCTCTAATGGTAGAAAAAATTTTTACATAATTTCATATTCCCAAGTGGAGAAATCCCACTTTATTGAGATTCGCATTTCACTGCTAATGTTATTAAAGAATTCTCTTTAAAGTTTACCTTTTACTCAGAAACTCTAGTGTCTTTTACCATCCACAAATTTCAGGAAAAGTAAAGAGAAATTCTAAAACTATAATTATCGAAGTTCTTGGAAACCCTTGAACTTCCTTGGCCTACAGTATTGTCATTAGCTTAGAAAACAATGAGAGCTAACCACATCTGGGACCCTCATAAGATTATCTACTTGGAATAATGAAGGAAGAACAGGTTTTTAGAGAAACATTGAGTATTTTGTTTTGAAAAATTTTTCTGTAAAGTTGCCTGTTGAATGAATGAGTTTGAAGTCAAAGCCAGAGATTCAATAGATACAGAGATAGATAGGCATGTAGGTAGGTAGGTAGGTAAGTAGGTAGATTTATTTAGATAGATAGGTGATAGGTATAGATATATAAATAGATCTAGATTGGTAAATATAGATAATAATAAAAGACATAGGAAAATATAGGACTGGATGAAATAATTTAGGTAGTGAGCGTAGGTAGGGAATATTTAGAGAAATAGGAGGAGGATGTAGCAAAGGAGATAAAGGAAGAAAAAGGCAATGAGTTGGGAGGGAAACTAGATTAATGTAGTTTTGAAGTCATGTTTCTTTGTAAACTTTACAACACTAAGAAAATAGAATCCAATTAGAAGCCTGATTAATCAATTAATTAATAAGCTAATATGTAACTATTTAAAGCTTATATATGTACGTTATTCAAAATGATGATCTGTGAAATAATAATTTATTAAATATACAAAGGAAGCTTGTTAGAAGAGTCCAAACAGGTGAATCCATTTAAAGTCTGGAAAGAAATCTAATTTGCATCTTGTTCCTGAAAACAGATATTGGTCAAAGGTTACAACTTATCTTGACTAGCAAATAAATGTCCCCTTTGTGTATCCATGATTTGTATGTACTGTATTGTCCTGCCACAGATGACCGGGGAGTAGCATTTCAGCTGGCTTCGGTAACAGAAGGCAGCAACAAGGTCTCAAGTGTCCACAGCTGACCCTGACATTCCCCTTTGGGTAACTTATCCTTCCTTCTACCTGGCATCACTGATTCTCCCTGGGCTGTAGGCTCACTGACATCCCCACACCTGTGTGCTAAGGAGAGGCAGCTCCCCTCTCTATGACGTTATAGAGGCTTAAACACTTAAGTGAACAAACAATGACCACATTATTTTGGAGAAGTTTTGTAATTGTTCTAAAAGCTAAACTGAAACAGACCAGTTCTAACAGAGGTGAATTCAGGATGTCATGAATTTTAGGTGCAGCAGGCTGATCAGTTAGCTCTGTGAACCTGTCTCCAGACTGATTCCCCTGAGTCCTCTCTGGCCTTTCCAGAGGACCAGCCATTTCCATCCTGCTTTCTGCTCGCTGCGTTCTAAAGCCCCTCGTGCTTTGCTCTAGCTCATGAAGATACCCTGAGTGCTTCCTGCCCCTCTGGTCTTGTGGTGAGTTTTTGCTCCCCTCTCCAGGAAGAGTCCCCCTCCCACCTTGCCCCATCTCTCTGTTTCTGTGCTGTGCAGCTGCTCCGAGCCATATTCAGGGCTTCCCGGGGCTTCCTCAGGCATGTGGGGCATATTTGTTTGCTGCTCTGAGCTCAGACTCCAGATGGTCCGAGTGACAATGGAGATTGGTCTTCACCTGAGATTCTTGCCATGGCATCGCCTCTTTTCCCAGGCAGAGCAAGAATCCCAGTCTTTCCCATTTCCGACCTCTGAGCTCTCTTTGGACCTGCCCAGTAAATTACTTTCCCAGGCTGAAGAAAATCACCCATGCTTGGTGCTTTTGCAGAGTAGAGATTACTGCTAAGTCATATGCCCAGGGAACTGAACTCATTTCCCCAGAGTCTTTAAAATTTACTCCAATATTTAAGGAAACAGCCCTTCAGGCTTTTCAAAGGCAAAATGATTTAATGTACATTGAGCACAATATTGAGATAATTCTTTCCAAAAGCAGGGGAGTAGCTATTTTTCACAGCTTCTATATACATCTTTGCCTTTAACCTCCATGTAGTTTTAACCTCCAGACTAGTACAATACATATGCTTTAGAAATTGAAACAAGAATAAAAGAAGGTATTAATTCACACTTAATCTTCTTCCAAAAATAACTTGAGGTAGAATATCATAAATAATCCCAATTACCTCAATAGTTGGAAACATATAACATTTACTGAGAACTGAGAATTTGAAGTGAGCTAAATATCTGTGTGAAATCAGCTCAGAGAAGGGGCTCCAAGTATTCAAATATTGATTTTTACTGCAAAGAAATACTGTTCCTTGCCTTACAAAATAAATTAAGCTCTGTGTTAATTAATCACTACGCCTCTATAATGAGAGGCTGCCAATCACCCTGTCAGATTGTTTACAGCTGAAATCCTAGCCTAAAATTCATTTAGCTAATGATCTAAGTTAAATTTAACCCATGTCTCAGGACCTCAAATATAATTCCAGATCACAAGAGCGATCAGACCTTTAGAATGCAGCATATGCTTCTCTGCTTCTCTATTAAAATGGCCAAGACTCAGATGGCAGAGACTCTGACCCACAGCCGAAACTCATCTTACCCTTCCTCAACTATGAAAGCAGGGTTAATATACAAAAAGTCTGTGCACATTTCTTTTCTGTCTTATCTAGTAGTAAGTTTGATAAAGAATTTCATTTCTACATTTAACTGTATAGTTGCTAAACTATTTGACACCTTTATAACTAAAAGAGTTTCAATGTTGGGATAAATATGGCACCGCTCTGTAATAAAATATAAAAGATGGCTTCAGTTTTAGAACCCTGTTTACTTTTTATTCAAGAACTTAAGACTTCAGCCTATTACCGTTTAGTGATTCCTTTTTCCTTTTACTTCTGATACTTATGTTGAGTCAATTTCCTCAAAAATGCAAGATCTAGCATTCAAGAAAACTATCCTAGGGAAATGTTAGCTTCACTCACACTAAAGTAGATTAACAAATGTCTCAAAGGGGCTTCTTGGGCTGAGTTTTTGCTTAAGTCTCCTTGTGTGAAGGGAAAACCTGTCCAAAGTACAGGCATATCCCGGAGATATTACGGGTTCAGTTCCACACCACCGCAATAAAGTGAGTATTGCAATAAAGTGAGTCACGCAAATTTTTTTTGGTTTTCCACTGCATATAAAAGTTATGTTTACATTATACTGTAGTCTATTAAATGTGTAATAGCATTATGTCTAAAAAAACAATGTACAGACCTTAATTTAAAAATACTTTATTGCTAAAAAATGCTAACCATCATCTGAGCCTTAAGTGAGTTGTAATCTTTTTGCTGGTCTTGCCTCAATGTTGATGGCTGCTGACTGATCAGAGTGGTGGTTGCTGAAGGTTGGGGTGGCTGTGGCAATTTTTAAAAATAAGACAACAATGAAGTTAGCCATGCCAAATGACTCTTCCTTCAACAAAAGATTTCTCTGTAGCATATGATGCTGTTTTATAGCATTTACCCAAAGCAGAACTTCTTTAAAAATCGGATTCAATCCTCTCAAATCCTATTGCTTCATTATCAACAGTTTATGTAATATTCTAAATCCTTTGTTGACATTTCAAAAATATTCACAGTATCGTGTCTTCACTAGGAGTAGAATCCATCTCAAGAAACCATTTTCTTTTCTCATCCATAAGAAGCATCACCTCATCCACTAAAGTTTTATCATGAGATTGTAGCAATTCAGTCATATCTTCAGGCTCCACTTCTAATTCTACTTCTCTTGCTATTTCTACCACATCTGCAGTTACTTTACTCTGATGAATTCTTGAAACCCTCAAAATCATCCATGAGGGTTGAAATTAACTTCTTCCAAACTCCTATTAATGCTGCTATTTTGATCTCCCATGAATCACAAATGTTCTTAGTGCCATCTAGAACAGCAAATCCTTTCCAGAAGGTTTTCAATTTACTTTGCCCAGATCCATGGGAGGAATCAGTATCTATAGCAGCTATAGCCTTATGAAACATATTTCTTAAATAATAAGATTTGAAAGTCAGAATGACTCCTTGATCCATGGGCTGCAGAATGGCTGTGGTGTGAGCAGGCATGAAAACATTAATCTCATTGTAGATATTCATCAGAGCACTTCGGTGACCAGCTGCATTGTCAGTGAACAGTCATATTTTGAAAGGAATCTCTTTTTTTCTGAGCAGTGGGTCTCAACAGTGGGCTTAAAATATTCAGTAAACCATGTTGTAAACAGATGTGCTGTCATCCAGGCCTTGTTGTTCTATTTATAGAGCACAGGCAGAGTAGATTTAGCATAATTCTTAAGGGCCCTAGGATTTTAGTAAAGGTACATAAGCTTTGCCTTCGATTTAAAGTCACCAGCTGCATTAAACCCTCACAAGAGAGTCAGCCTGTTCTTTGAAGTTATCTCTAGCTATGAAAGTCTTAGATATCATCTACTTCAAATAGAAGGCTGTTTTGTCTACATTGTTTAGTGTAGCCACCTTTGTCAATTATCTTAGCTAGATCTTCTGGAAAACTGGCTGCAGTTTCTACATCAGCACTTGCTGCTTTACCTTGCACTTTTGTGTTATGGAGATGGCTTCTTTCTGTAAACTTCATGAACCAGCCTCTGTTAGCTTCGGACTTTTCTTCTACAGCTTCCTCACTTTTGTCATCCTTCATAGCACTAAAGAGAGTTAAGGCCTTGCTCTGGTACTCTTGATTAGGCTTTAGCTTAAGGATGCTCAGTTAAATATGAATTCAGATAAACAACCAATTTAATTTAGTATAAGTAGGTCCCAAATGTTGCATGGGACTTATTTATCCTAAAAATTTATTTGTTGTTTTGTTGTTTGTTTATCTGACATTCAAATTTAACTTTGTGTCCTGTATTTTTATTTGCTAATTCTGACAACTATCATTAGAGCAGGGGTTCTTAACAAGGAGTCCGTGAGCTTGAATTGAAATTCAAAAAAACATTCTTGTGGGGACATGTTGGTGAAGATGTGATATATTTATTAAATAATACACAATATAGTGTGGACTTAGTAAAGGGTCCGTGGTTTTCACCTGACTGGCAAAGGGGTCCATGGAACAAAAAAGGTTAAGAACCCCTGCATTAGAGTGATGAGTCTCAGCCTAATTGTAAATTAGAGCCACCTAGGGGGGGGGGATTTTTTTTATCCTTATCAAGGACAGAACCCCAGCCCCAGACATTCTGATTTAATTCATCTGGTGTAGAACTCAGGCATTGGGATATATATTTTTTAATTCCCAAAATTATTCTAATATGCAGCTGTATAGCATGGCATTAAAATAGTGATTTTCAAATTTTAATGTTTATTCAGATTACCTGGGGATCTTTTAAAAATGCAGATTCTGTTTTGGTAGGTCTGCAGGGCAACATGAGATTCAGCATTTCTAATAAACTTCCCAGCAATGTCATTGCTTCTGGTCTGGAGACCACATTTTGAGTAGCAAAGCATAGGGGATGAAGAGAGGAGTGTACTAACATCTTATACATTGCCTCACATGAGAACACACAGAAGGCAGCTATGAGGGAGGAAAAAATATGATACAAATCATAAGAACCATGAGAGAAGTTCAAAGTACTGCAAAGGGTTTCAAAACGGGGAGAGGGGACGGATGTGGCTCAAATGGTTGGGTGTCCATCTGCCATATGGAGGGACCTGGGTTCGATCCCTGGGACTTCCCGGTAAAATTAAAAAAATATATAGAAGGCGCATGGGCTGCCAGGCTCTGTGTGCCGGTGAGCCGCCAGGTCCTGGGAGCCATGTAGCAAGATGATGACGTAAAAGGAGAGAGACAAGACGAGATGCTCCGAAATCTCCAAAAACCAGGAGCCAAGGTGGCGCAGATGGCTAAAACACCTCTCTCCTACGTCAGAGGTCTTCAGGATCGAATCCTGGTGAAGACTGGAGGAGGAGGATGAGAAGAGATGAAACAGACACAG
>JAQZBX010014347.1:0-37639 GCA_029593785.1 Cabassous unicinctus
CACTCTGAGATCAGAGTAGTTGAGGTTCCTGCAATGTAATGTCCTTTTATCATATTCAGTTCTGATGCATCATTTCAAAGACTGTATTTTTTAGTTATTTTAGACGTTTTCTTTATAACAAGCTCTAATTCTGCAAGTTTTGGTGCAGATGTCTTTTTAAGCTTACCAGAAGGCATGAGAAAAAAGAACTCAGATTGCAATAGGTTTCATACTCTTTCCTCAAATAACTGGTTCTCAATCTTCAGCATCCATTTGAAACACATGGAGGGCTTGTTAAAACACAGAATGCTGGCCCTCACCCTCCCAGAGTTTCTGATTCAGAAGGTCTGGGTGGATCTCGGTAATTTGTATTTCTAATAAGTCCACACTTGAGAACCACTGCCTTAGCTCTTGTCTAAATGGTCTGATGAAACATCATGGCTTTACAGTTGACTAGCTGCACCGTCAGGAATAACAGCTATGCCATAACACTGTCCGCTAAACTTATCTTACGGCTGCGCAGATGAATTAATTGTCCATGGAACCTTTTAAAAATGTATGTACTAGTTGTACTAACTAGATAGTTCTTGTATGAATATTCAAGAAAAAATTTTACCAATTTTGCATCAGCGCAAAAGTCTTACATTCAGTTTTCATGCAATTATAATTATATCTTTGGGAAAATATATTCTTATGTAACTTGTGTTTTAAAATGATACAAGGTGGCAGAAGCAACGATAAACAGGATCAAAATGGCACATTTAATTTCAAAACTAGTGCTTTTGATCATAATATCTTTAAGCTTTAGGGTTGGCAGTATGTTTTGAGGCATATTTGAGAAAGTATTTCTCTTTCTGATTTGTTTAAATTTGAAGTTAATTTTTTTCTTCACTGAATTTTTGCATCACTGGAAATCATACAGAATTTCCTGAAAGTTGAACTTTGAAGATGGAAATTTGTCACCTGCCTGATAACCCTTCATTATGCACAAAATGGATCATATATACTTACAGCTTTAAGAATCCTATGACTTATTTATAGACATTTGACAATGTCTACTGTGTTTAATTGCATTGCTTAGTGCATGACAAACAATTACTTTGGATATGTCTCAATGACAAAATGAAACACTATTTATTTGTGGGTATCTTCCTTTTAAAAGTTCTGAAAAGCTCTTTGATGTATCATCACAAGAAAACATAGAAATGTGACCTTTTGTCCAGCAATGGGAGTCTGAATTTCATAGCTGTGTTTCTATGCTCTTTTTATTTCAGAACTTCAGTATAATAAAAATGTTTAAAATGTATTTTAAATGACTTTTAAAAGCACAAATGTAAATGTCAACTATGTGTGATTTTATTAATGCTCATAAATCAACTTAGGTGACGATCTGTTCAGGTTCCTTTTATGCATATCTGACGGATATGCACAAGCACTGACAACAACATTACTTTCTTTTCTGTCCAGAGACTGGATGTAAAGATGTGAGAAGTGGTATGTTATGGAATCAAGAAATTATGGTACAAACAATAGGGAAGTAGTGGCATAAACTGATGTAAGTCATTCTTAACTTTTAGGAGTTGGTAAGCAGGTTTTTGCATACTCTGACTGCAGCTTTTTGCTATTGTCTATAGACCAGAGATTGTGGGGCAGTTTCTATTGTTGCCAGGGCTGTTCAGTGGAGAGCTTCTCTGCATTAATATAAACTAACTTGATCTCTTTGCCTAACCTGAGTTTGAAGTTTTTCCAAAGAGTGTTATTTTAGAAAATAAAAAATGATAAAATAATTCATAGTCTAGGTAGCATGTAATATTACATATGAAACGTAGTGTAAGCATTTATACTCATTCATTTTCATACTGACAAACACATGGCCTAAAAGTTGTGTCCATATTAAAAGGACACGAGGAAACTGAAGAATCACTGCATAGAACATAGAATAAAATGAACAAAGACAAAAATAAACTTAGAATCTTAGTAATAAAAAGGACTGTATGCAAATATTCTCACTGTCCTGATTTTGTGATAATCAGGGTAGGCTAAACATTTGCTATATTAGAAGCCATGCATGTGTCCCCAGACCTAGTTTTTCTCCCTATGTCTGGTTTTTGGAATGCTGGTGATAAACTAAGACTGATTTATTATATGACCATACTGTATGGGAAAAGACTGTAACTTTGGGTATCTTTGGTCAACCTTAAGAGATACAGCAGGGGGATGGATGTGGCTCAGGTGGTTGGGCATCCATCTCCCTTATGGGGGGAACTCAGTTCGACCCCCAAGACCTCTTGGTAAAAATAAAAAAAAGAAAAACATAGAAGGTGCGTGGGCCACCAGGCCCCACGAACAGGTGTGCCGCCAGGCCCCGCAAGCCATGCAGCAAGATGATGATGTAACAGGAGAGTGACACAAGGGAGAGCCAAGATGAGACGCACCAAAAAACCAGGAACTAAGGTTGCGCAGGCAGTAGTGGGACTCCTCTCTCCCACATTGGAGGTTCCGAGGATTGAATCCCAGTGAAGGCAGGAGGAGAAGGATGAGAAGAGAGGGCAGGAAACGGACACAGAGAGTTGCCCAGCGAATGGACACAGAAACAGCAAAAATGAGGGGGGCAGGTAAAAGTAGATAAAAGTAAGTAAATAAATAAATAAATCCTTAAAAAAAAAGTATAGGGGAAGAAGATTCAGACTATAGTTAGTAGTAATACTTTGACGATACTCTTTCATGCTTTGTTAACAAATGTTTCACAACAAGGCAGGATGTTTGTGGGGGGGTGATGTGTAGGAGCACTGTTGATATTATGCATGTTTGTTTTGTAAGATATGATGTTTACTGAACACTTATAGTTTATGTATGTTCATATATGAATGATATACTTCAATAAATTGTTTAAAAATAAAATTTAAAAAAATAAAAAGGACTGTAGAGATAATTGTCTAAACTCTTAATTTTACAGAGGGGAACTTTCATATACAAAGAGAGTGACAGATTTTTCCCAAAAATCAGAACAAAGGAACTTTTTACCAAAGCAATGTTTAGTTAAAATGGTACATCTCAAAAACATTTTCTTCTCATAGTTTACTAGTTTACTACAGATTCCAAGTATATTCTTACTCTATAGTAAGCCGTTCCTCTATAGTCCCTTTACTTTCTGTTCTCTTCTGCCATTCTGTGAGCTACCTCCCTTTTTCTCTTCACAATCTGAATCCCTCATGATAGAAAGATCAATTCCCTAGGCAACGTAGTCATATTGTAAGCAGTAACACTTATGAAAGGAGTGGGGAAAAAGATATTGATATTGAGGGGATAAGGTGGGAGGGGAGTCATGGGGATGTAATTTGACCTGCTGAACTTAAATGTTCAAGCTTATCCATAGAGTCAGCAGCCACCCACTTACCTTGAGGAAGCATCTCAAAAGGCTTTTGCAATTTATCATTTTATTCATCTTGTGTGTGGGGTGGGGTGGGGTGGGTACTTTGTTTCTTTCCCCAACGTGTAAAATCATAAATTCCTTAGGGTTGTAAAAGGACTTGGAATCACAATGCACAGTACTGAATATGTAGCAGAGACTATAAATTATTTGTTGATTGATTGATGTAGAATCTGGGAAGTTTTCCAGCTACATATTTAGATCATGGAGCATTCAGCACCGTGGGCGTTGAGTAGAGTTCTTCAGTCTGTCACACATCCAGCCGCAGTGCCAAGGAAACCCTCCAAATGGCCCCTGAATGCTTGGTTCTGGAAGAAAATAGCTACCTTCATCAGGAGAGACCACAGTTTGCTGTTTAATATTCATTGTACAGTGAATAACTATTGAGCACAGTGGTGGAAAAAGAAAATTGATTGAAGTCTGCAAAGTCCTACATTACCTGACTAAATGATATCGATTAGGAGAAAGATTTAAAGAGTCCCCTTTTGTAATTTGCAGAAAATGCTTATGAGCCAAAGAGAACATTAGATAACAGAAGGATGAAATGGCATAAGAGCACACTTATATCTATTTGAAAAGTATTTTTAGTTTGAAAAGAGGTTTCACATATTTTATCATAAATATTAATGTAAAACCTTAAAACTAAACGGTAGGTTTTATTTTTCTAAAATTTGATAGGGAGCTAGACTCAGGTTCTATAGTTTAACCAATGCCTCGAGGATATATTGTGGGGGAATTAGGTCTCTTAGTCTCTCCAGTCATGAAAATATTCAATAACTGCCATTTGTCAGGAGAATATTGATGGGAATAAAATAATATGAAAGCCTGCACACATTTAATCCCTCCAACTATCTCTCAAATACCTAATATGAAGAAGAGTCATCTGAAGATATAGAAATACTTGAGTATGAATGGAGATTAAGGGGAGCCTCATAAAGAACATGGGGGGGCTGGGAAAATTGTTCCTATGGTAGTCTTTATTATATAGAGATCTGCTTCCATCTCACACTTTTTTCAACATAACTGAATTGCTCTAGTCTTCCTTTCTCTAAATTTTCTCTAATTTTTCTTTACATTGTAAAGAGTCAGGGCCAATGGTGGGGAAAAAATGTTGTCTACTTTTTTCTATCAGTTGGACAGTTTTGAGATGGATTCTACATTGATCCTCAGAGGTTCCCAGTAGGATTGAGGGCTAATTTCCCACAGCAGTGATCATCTGTAATGATCTTCCTTTCCTTTCCTTTTCCTTCCTCCCTCTGTCCCTCCGTCCCTCCCTCCCTCCCTTCCTCCCTTCCTTCTTATTTCTCATCTCTCATTCCTGTTCTGTGAAATCACTTCCAAAATAAACCACTTTCATATGACTGCTTGCTTTCTGGGGGAAGCCCAGGCTAAAACAAGGGGAATTATAGGCCTTTGGTTTTACATAACTTAAATTCCTCAATTGGCTCTAAGTTAGAAAAGAAATCTGTTACTGTATACTATTAACTTCAAAAATTAATGGTTGAATCAAAACACTTTAGGAAAGGAAGTAAGTGCCATATGCCTCCAGCAGTTAAGGAAGCCAGAATGAGTCGAGTCCAAGTTTCAGTTTCTCACAGCCCACATCACAAAGTTGCAAGACCATCTTCAAGTATTATATTCTTCCCATCTCTCCTAATCAGAGCTCTGAGTAGAAAAAATGAAAAGACCTTCCGTCCGGTAAGTTTTACTGAACACAGTCTCGGCCTAAGACAGATTCCCCTTTCAATTATGTAGGCCCCCGACTGAGGACTCCACTGCTGTGGTCTCTTCTATTTTAATCATAAAATTCAGCGTTCCATTCTTAGCATGATCCATTCGAGTGAGTGTGCTAGGAATACCTCATCTCCTTTGAATTTTCTTTGGCAACAGAGCACATATAGCATTGTTCCTGACAGCCACATTGCCACAGGCCTCTACATCTCACCACCCACTTTGCATTCATCAGGAAGGCAATGCTTTCTGCCTTCTTTGCCTGCACATTATGCTCTGGGTATAAGAATTATGGCCACAGTGCTCTCTATGAGCGGACGTTTCTCCCTGAAGTTACTCTGAGGAAAAATGAATTCCCAAACTTCTCATTCTGCATTTACATTATTATTAGTTAACTTATTTTTTTTTCAAAAATATAGAGATAAGGCATATGATTGACATGAATTTGGTGGGCTAGTCATTTAGCTGCTATCTCCATTCATGAGCTCCTTCTATATTCTTTATGTGCTTGGGTAAGCTGTGCTGGGTAAGCCATTGTGGCAAGATTTTTATTTTAAAAATGATATCAATTAGTGGAAACTGCATAAATGACTTGGCTGTTGTATTTTGTTGTTTATTGTTATAATGTAATAAAGCTTCATTCAAATCTTTTAAATTCAGCATGATATTCTATTTTAATTGTATAGTTAAACTCAGAATCAAAAATAAATATCTAACACAAAATGGTGTGGCTACTGCAAAGTCACAATCTTTGATACCTTAAAAAATTAGACAAGTGTGAGATAATCATCTTTCAGTAATTGTAGAATTTTTATACTTGAGTCAGGAGTGAAACAAACCACTTGTCTCCTTATCTTTTAAACCATGTGAAATAACAGATTTTGTGATTTATATTAGGGCAAGTATAATCATATACATTATTCCTATTTAAACAAAAATGTTTTTGAAAAATTATTGCTATTTTTTAAAGCCACCACTAGATGGTATGCAAATACTCTTTCTTCAATGCTTGTTCCACGGCGTTTCGATTTTTAGAATATGGGATGCACTTTGTTAGTGCGATGTTTCTGATTTAAATTTATCCTTGTATTTGGATGGGGATAGGAGGAAGGGAAACTGAATCAGGTGTTTTTAATTAATTGTGGTCAACTCCACAGGGGACCGAATTTATTTCCCTACATGTTTACAGTGGTTATTTAGACTTTTTAAACTCTAAGAACCAATTATCAGTCAATAATATTTAAAGATTTTCTGCAATTAGCAAATAGACTTCATACTTAGAAGTTCTTTGGGCTTGAATAATAATGAAATTTTACATTAAAAACTTTATAAAATTACTTAAAGTTTTAAAAACACTACATAATTGCCAAATATAACTACTTTCTCATGACCTGCAAAAAGAAAAATAAATGATCACCAAATAAATTATCTAATACTTTTAATAGCTAAAAAGAATTCTCACTTTGGTCTATTTAATTGCACCAATTTTCGTGAAAATGCTCCTGTCCATCTGTTTAACTGAGATTCTGAATTATTTTCTCACAACTGTTGAATGAAATTAATGAGCTACTTTATCCAGTGAGGTAATGGCATCCATCATTGTGTAACAAATCTATGGTGAACCCAGGTGTATTAGTCAGCCAAAGGAGTGCTGATGCAAAGTACCAGAAATCTGTTGGCTTTTATAAAGGGTATTTATTTGGGGTAAAAGCTTACAGTTACAAGGCCCTAAAGAATCCAACTGTGGCTTGGAATTCCAAAATAGAATATTGGATTCCAAAAATAGATATTGGATTGTGTTTGTAAACTGGTCTGTTCCTCTGGGCATATTAGATTGTATTAAATTCAGAGGTTTCATTTTTCCTCAATTAAATTATGATTAGGGCGTTGATTCAGCCATGTCAGTAGGATGTTGACTCTCTGACCCTTTGGTGGGTGGGGACTCAGAGAAAATGACACCACAGAGGAGAGAGTTTGAGTTTTGATGTTGGAGCCCCAGGAAGTAAATACACAGAGAAGAACATAGAGGAAGAGAGACAGCTCATTAGACATAGCAGAGGCCCCGGAAAAGAGATGAGCATGATAGTCTACAGCCAACCTTGTGAAGAGAGCTGAGCAGTTGAACCAGAAAAAAATGAGCCCCGGGGAGAGAGACAAGCCTTATACCAACCTACGGCTGATAATGGAAGAAGCTGGGACCACGGAGCCTTAACAGGGAGAAGGAAGGCTGAACCCTCAGAGACATCACCCGCCATCTAGCTCTAACACCTGCCCAATAACTTTGGGTGAGAAGGTACCTCTTATAGTGCCTTGAGTTGAACTCTATAGGGCCTTGTAACTGTAAACTTTTACCCCAAATAAATACTCTTTATAAAAGCCAACAGAGTTTTGATACTTTGCATCAGCACCCCTTTGGCTGACTAATACGCCAACTCAGAGATGCTTTCTCACCAAAGTCACTTGCCACATGTTGAAGCCAGATGGCTAGCCATCTCTGCCTGGTCTCTCCTTCCTTCTTCCTCTTAAGGTTCCATTGACCCAGCTTCTTCTGATCTCAGCTATAGGCTGACATAGGGCTCGTCTCTCAGGGTTTCCTATATCAGTCTGGCATAGGGCTTGTTTCTTTCCAGGCCTTATCAGCTGCTCATCTGCTCTGTTCTCTTCGATACAAGCTATCAGGTAAATGGCTCATCTTTCCCCAGGTACCCAGGATCAAACATGACAGAGCTATCTCCACTTCCGTGTCTTCTTCTATGTGACTGTCCATTTATGTAGCCCACCAAGGGGACAGGGAATCAACCCTGAGGCACGCCCTATTGACATGGTCAAATCAAAACTCTAATCTTAACAAGTAATTTAAGACATTTCAGACGAATCTAATGCATTCAAAGGGTATCACACCCAGAGGAATAGATTAGTATACAAGCATAATCTCTCTTTTTGAGGTTCACAAAAAATCTAAAAGTACCACACCAAGTCTTCCAAAACCAGTTACCATTTGATATAGCGATCAACTCCAGCTCCTAGTATTAGTATATTCACCATAGCAATTTTGCTATTCCTGTTGTAATGTAGGAGAGCTTCTGTGCAGAAGTACCTACCAGTTGTCCCAAATCAAAGCCTCCATTTGGCAGCAGTGGTCTCCCTGCATTTTCCTGGGTTAGGTAATAATGAAAGAGCAGCAAGGAGAAGGGAAGAAGTGAAGATGAAGTGGAATGGCAATAAGAATCCCTGACTCTCAACTCTCTATACTTAAAACAAAGTAGCTCTCCAAATCTGTGGCACAGTGCTACATATTAGTGTAATTTCAGAGATATAGAACTCCATACCTAGTTGTATTTTTTGGCTATTTATATACCCACATATACCCACATGGGTATACACACTATAAATGTATGCGCAGCCTCCTATACACATGCCCAAATAAACAGTAAGAAACTGCCTTGAATCTCAAATTACCTGAATTTTCCCAATTAGCCATTCTCAGCAACTGAGACTTCATCATCATCCTGAACTTCATGTTCATCTACTTCAGTGCTCTTTATAATCATAGTGTTTCCAAGTCCTTGGCCTTTTAATGTCACACTTGCTTTTTCTGTTTTTGTCCTGTGTCACAAAGTAATCCCAGAGGAAGGTACCTAACCAGGCAGATTTCACACAGTACAGAGACCAGCTCAGC
Organism: Cabassous unicinctus; assembly: GCA_029593785.1. Taxonomy (NCBI): domain Eukaryota; kingdom Metazoa; phylum Chordata; class Mammalia; order Cingulata; family Chlamyphoridae; genus Cabassous; species Cabassous unicinctus. The sequence continues at coordinate 8,820 of JAQZBX010014347.1, forward strand.
AGCAGCCCTTCTGCTTGCTCATTTACTGCTGAACCCCCAAAATAATTATATTTTCAGCCTAAGTTCCAGGTTCACTGATTCCACTCACACAGTGAGTGGGTGATCTCACCTTTGGCCTCACTGAAAGGATGTGACCTTTTAGATCTATTCTCCTTAATCTAATTTCTCATTTCCTGAGAAAATAGTTCCAGGGAGAGTTATACTGATCTTTGTAAGCCATTATCAAGTTGCCTTTGATCCCATCTTTCCTGATATCTGAGGACTTTGCCTCCATACCCAACTCTGTGCTGTTGTTCATCATCAGCCACTCATTCTCCTACTTTAATACATGCTATTTCTTCCCTACGTTTAGAAAAACACACTAACAAATCCTTCACTTACCCTTCCAAACATTCTTCCAGTTGCTAACATTTTTTAGTGTTTATTTTTATTTTTTTGGTGTTTTTTTAATAATTTTTTAAAAATTTTAACAGATACTTAGATTACATAAATGTTACACAAAAAATATAGGGATTCCCATATGCCCCACTCCCCACACCTCCCACACCCTCCCACATAATCATCCTTCATTAGTGTGGCACATTCATTGCAATTGATAAACGCATCCTGGGGCTTTGCCATCAAGCATGGACCATAGTTCACATTGTAGTCTACCCTCCCTCCCACAAAGTTTTGCATGTTATGTGATGATATAAAATAGCCTGTCATTGCAGTGTCATTCAGGATGATTCCCAAGTCCCGAAAAAGCCCCCATATTACAACTGTTTTGCCCTCTCCATGCCCCAGAGCCTCCAGTGGCCACTGGCTCCACATAAATATTATAATTTCTCCCATTGCTAGAATCACAATATATCTATAGTAGAATACCAGTGAGTCCACTCTAGTCCATAGTTCTTTCCCCAATCCTGAGGATTCTGGGATAGTGATGTCCACTCCACCTCTAATTGAGAAGGGGCTTATATCCCATGGGGAAGATGGATGGGACTATCTTGTTTGCAATTGCAGACTCTCTCTGTTCCTTGGGATGATCATTGTCCATCATCATCTCCTTGTTAGTTGTCCTGGGTGAGTCCAATGAACTGGAGAGTAGGTATTGCAACTCCACTGAGGCTCTGGGCCCAGCTGGCACATGGACAGCCCAAAGACTCGAGTCTCTTGGATGTACACCTACAAACTCCAGCACCAAGAATAGTTTTAATTAGAAGGGAGAGATGAGCCATGTGTAGGGAAGCCATACTTGAGTCCAACTCTGTCACTCTCAGGAGCACAAACTGCAAATAGGGCCCACTGGCAAGGCACCAAACTCAGGAACGATCTGCCTTGACCATAGGACCTGGGTGTCTCCAGAGCCCTCAGGAGGCCCACTATTTGGGGGTAGTATCCACTTTGGCAGTCTATGAGATCCTGCAAGGATGTGCATAAGCGTTATCTCTGGGATGACCACCCGACTCACTTTGAAGTCTCTTAGCCATATAAACTCATTTGTCTTTACCTTTTCCCCCTTTTATTCGAGGTCTTTCTCCAGTTGCATTGCTACTTGGTGCTTGGTAGTAATCCCTCAGGTATGAATCTCATCCATGGAAGTTATGTCCCACGCTGGGCGGAAGTTAATGCATTTATATGCTGAGTTTGGCTTAGTGAAAGACCACATTTGAGCGACAAGGAGACTCTCAGGAGGCAACTCTTAGGCATCCCACAACAATAGGCTAAGTTTCAATTTCAAGAGCAAAGGCTCATAAGCATAGTTGTCAATATCAAGGGCCTATCAGTGGATCATCCTCCTTCGCCAGTCATTGCCCCTGCACTTGAGGGAATGTTGCTGCTCCATTAAAGAATGTGGCAGAGCTCTCCAGGATGGGAATTCAATATTCTCTCGGTTATTGTGTGAGTCTCCACCCACTGAGACAATGCCCCGTGAACATTTGGACATATTTATATACCTTATATGTGTGCCTAGGTGAACTTCCTCCCGTGTATCTCCCAGCACTGACACCCCACACCAGTGGTCCTTCCCTGCCCCAGTTGTACCCCTTCTGTGATCCAAAGCTTCTTCAAAATTTATTCTCTTTTTTTACTGTAACCTCTGCAATTTTACATCTGATATCACTCTTCTGAAAAATGTTCACATTTTATGACCAACATCCATTTATTTTCACCTCTAATGACATTTCTTCTTATTTGCCTGAACCTATAAGCTATATTTTATTTTGTTGATTACACCTTCCTTTGTGACACTCGCTTGTGCTCTGGACTCTGTAGATTACTAACCTGATTCACCTCTAATTACTCTTATATCATATATGTCTAATTTACATCTCCTGTGCTTCATTTTTCTTCTTAACTATAAAAATTTCTCGTAGTGCACTGCATTTCTGATCCATGCCCTCCGTTTTATTCTCCACTGTTTTGTACAGCTATCATACCAAACTATCCATGCCACTTCTAGATCTGCCATATTTTCTTATGATAAGGCTCTACAAGGAGAAGGTCACTACAGAAGACCTGACTGGCAACTGTGGAAAAGAATGCTGGGATTAAGAAATCATCACTTTGCAACCATATAAAGTTATACATCTAAATCATTTTACTGGGTTGAAAATTCATGTCCACACAGAATCTTAGATTGTAACCTTATTTGGAAATACGGTCTTTGCATACATAATTAGATAAGATGAACTCATACTAGATTAAGGTGGTCCCTAAATTCAATATCTGGTATCCTTATAAGAAGGCCATGTGAAGACCCCTAGGAACCACAGGGAGAATGACATGTGGCAATGGAGACAAGGATTGGAGCAATGTATACGCAAGTCAAGGAATGCCAAAGATAGACAGAAACCACCAGAAGCTAGGGGAGGGGCATGGGAAATATTCTTGCCATATGCCTCCAGAAGGAATCAACCTTGCTGACACCTTAATTTGGGATTTCTGGACTCCAGAATGTGAGAGAGTAAATTTCTGTTGTTTTAAGCTATCCAGTTTGTAGCACTTTGTTATGGCAGCCCTAGGAAACTAAGACAACAATATAATTATAGTAGAGATCAGCTAAGGAAAGAATCATCAATGGATGCTAAATCTAGAAGGAAATTTTTAGGAGATGCAGGATATTTGCATTGTATTAAAGTGTCTTGGCACAGATTGGTTAATAGTTGCAAAGGAAATCATAGGAACTATACAGTGAGGAAATTAAGCATCACCTTAATTGTGTGATAAAATTAACATCACAAATGAGAAAAAGATGGTCATCATGAGCCTTCAGATCTTATGCTCAGAAACCATATCACATAAGTCATTTGGGCCTCAGATTCCTTATCAATAATTTGGTCATGTCTTGTGACTTCAAAGTTGCAGTGTTGTCATGAATCATAGTAAGCATTCAATAAATGCTAATTTCTCCTTTCAAACTCTTCCATAATAGGGCTTTACTAAACCTTTCCTACCTTTTATCTCATTGGGCTTCAGTGTGCTTTCTTCATCCACATTGCATATGTGTCTAATCTCCCCATCTAGATTGGCAGGTAGTGCCTAGTGCACAGGGTAATTGCTGATACATATTTGTTGGTGTTTGATTACTACATGTACTATATTTTGTCTGACCAATTGGAAGCAGAGAAAGAAGAAAGGACTCCTAATTTTCAGTAAATCTGTTGCTATAGATACCACATTTTCCTTCAGGTATTCATTTTTTTACTTCTTTTCTGGTCCCAGAAAATTATTTTGATCACATCTCATTTTGACTTGATTTAGTTATCTAGACAAATAACAAACAAGATATGTAATAATTTAAAGTGAAGTTCTTATCTAATTGTGGAAGCTGTTAAAGCTGAGTTCATGGTGCAATTTCATAAAGTCTTAAAATCTCACGTATTACATTAAAATAGTGTTGGAAAGTCACGTTAACTTTTATGCTTGTAAGAATACAAGATAACTCTAGATTTTGAATTGAGTTTTTTCCCAATTGTGTATAAGAAATAATTAAGCTGTTATGGATGAGTGCATGATTCATTTTAATGAAGCCATTTGGGGATTTCATCTATTATATTAAAATTTGTCTGTCAAATTTAAATTTTTGATTCAGGGTCCAGGAAGAATTTTGTTTCTGCGTTTAATATTTACAATATTTGCAATACAGTTTGTGCTCATTAAAGTATATGACTATGAATATCTATTTAACACAAATGAAATGGTTGAGTCAGAGTCAATTTAATATTTTGAGAAATTTGATTGTTTAATAATTTAACAACCTTTCATATAATGATTTAATTTTGTAGCTAAGACAAAGATTTTTGTTAAACATTTTTAGACAACCTTAATGAACAGATTAAAGTAAAACAGAAGTTTCAGAAATTAACTATTTGTCCTTTGATTTGAAAATCATATGCTTGCAATAGAACCTGAATTCTCTGTATATACAAAACCAAAGTAACTACCTCTTTTTGTTAAAAAAATGAAAAGTAAAGAAAAATTAATTGGCTTTATGACATCCTTTTCCACAGCACATTTGTAGCTTTTTTTTCTAAATGCAAAATAGTGTTGGATCCTTGAGATAAAAAACACTGAGTAAAAAAACACACAATTTTGTATTTCTTTACTTCATATTATTTAAAGACACAAGGCAGTAAGAGGAAAATTAAGTAAATGATATAGTGTCATTCTTTCTCTAAATTATCTGTAAGTAATTTTCAATACCAATCAAATAATAAATTAAAAGTGAAAAATATATAATTTCATCAAGCCTAAGAATAAAGGAAGTATTCCTTACCAAGATTCCATATCAATAATAATACTAACCTCTATCATTTTTTTACATTTCTATTCTTTTTTTAATTTTAACAAATCAATTTTATTGATACATATTAATAAAGTATACAATTCACCAAAGTGTACTATCAGTGGTATGTGGTATAATCACATAGTTGTGTATTCATCACTTCAAGCATTATTAGAGCATTTTCATTGTTTCAATAATAATATTAATAAACAAAAACCAGACAAACAAATAAACAAGAAAATTCTTCATCTCTCAATCTCTCCCTGTTTCCCCTGCTGTACATAGCTGCTATTTCTGGCTATTCTTGCACCATTGTTTATTTATTTATTTATTAAGCAGGTATATTGAGATAAATTCACATACCATCTGCTCTATCTAAAGTGCATAATCAATGGCTTTTAGTACAATCACAATGTTGTGCAATCATCATCACAAAAAATTTTTTGAACTTTTTTTAATAATTTTTTTTTATTTTTTAAAAGATACTTAGATTATATAAATGTTACACAAAAAATATAGGGATTCCCATATGCCGTACTCCACACACCTCCCTCACCCTCCCATATAAACAACCTCTTTCATTAGTGTGCACATTCATTGCAATTGATAAATACATCCTGGGGCATTGCCACTGAGCATGGATCATAGTTCACATTGTAGTCTATAATCTCTCTCACACAGTTCTGCATATGATGGGACAATATAAAATGGTCTATATCTGTCATTGCAGTGTCATTCAGGATGATTCCCAAGTCCCGAAAAAGCCCCCATATTACAACTGTTTTTCCCTCTCCCTGCTCCCAGAGCCTCCAGTGGCCACTGCCTCCACATCAATGTTGTAATTTCTTCTATTGCTAGAATCACAATATGTCTATAGTAAAATACCAGTAAGTCCACTCTAGTCCATAGTTCATTCCCCAATCCTGAGGATATGGGGATGGTGATGTTCACTCCACCTCAAATTGAGAGGGGGTTTTGATCCCATACAGCCAATGGATGGGACTCTCTTACTTGCAGTTGTCGGCTTTCTTGTCTCTTTGGTATGGTTGTTGTCAATCCTCACCTCCTTGTTAGTTGTCCTGGGTGAGTCCAATGAACTGGAAAGTAGGTGTTGCTTCGGGCCCAGCTGGCACATGGACAGCCCAAAGATTCCAGTCTCTTGGACATATACCTACAAACTCCAGCACCAAGTATAGGTTTAAATAGAAGGGGCAGATGAGCCATGTGTAGGGAAGACATAATTGAGTCCAACTCTGTCACTCTCAGGAGCACAAACTCCAAAGTAGGGCCCACTGGCAAGGCACCAAACTCCAGATCTATCTGCCCTGATCATAGGACTTGGGTGTCTCCAGGACCCTCAGGAGCACCACTATTTGGGGTAGTATCCACTTTGGCAGTCTATGAGATCGTGTTGAGATGTGCATAAGTGTTACCTCTGGGATGACCTCCCAACTCACTTTGAAGTCTCTTACCCATATAAACTCATTTGTCTTTACCTTTTCCCGCTTTTGTTCGAGGTCTTTTTCCAGTTTCATTGCTAGTTGGTGCCTGGTAGTAATCCTTTGGTGTCAGGGAGGCTTATACCCGGGAGTCGTGTCCCATATTGGGGGAAGATAATGCATTTATATGCTGAGTTTGGCTTAGAGAGAGACCACATTTGAGCAACAATGAGGCTCTCAGGAGGCAACTCTTAAGCATCCCACAACAATAGGCTAAGTTTCAATTTCAGGAGCAAAGGCTCATAAGCATAGTCATCAATATCAAGGGCCCATCAATGGATCATCCTCCTTCACCAATCATTGCCCCTGCACTTGGGGGACTGTTGCTACTCCTTTAGAGAATGTGGCAGAGCTCTCCAGGATGGGAATTCAATATTCTCTCGGTTATTGTGTGAGCCTCCACCCACTGAGACAATGCCCCGTGAACATTTGAACATATTTATATACCTTATGTATATGCCCACATGAACTTCCTCCCATGTATTCCCCATTTCTGATACCCCACACCAATGATCCTCCCCTTCCCCAGTTTTAACCCTTCTGTGATCCAAAGCTTCTTCAAAAATGAAGCCAATATAAGAGCCAAATAAAATTAATAGTAAAATGAAATAATAATGATAGGTTTAAATATAAGAAATAAAATACATAAAAATTTTTAAAAAATAAAAATAAAATTAAAAATTGGGGTATTAAAGAATAAAGAAAAATATTTTTTTAAAAATTTTCTTGACATTTTGCCTTTCATCACTGTAATATCTGGTGTCCTGTATGTACAGTGACATTTTCTTCCATTTATTCCCCAGTGTCTTACTTTTTTTCATTTTTTTTTCAAAGAAGTTTTAGGTCTCAGTAAAGTCACATACAGAATACAGGGGACTCCCATATACCCAACATCCTCCCCCTTTTCCCCCTTCCTGTATTAATACCTTTTTATATGTGGATGGTACCTTTCTTACAACTGATATACAAATAGTGAAACATAGCTACTAACCATGGCCAATGGTTTACATTATGGTTTATGTTTAGACCTCACACTTTCATAAATTTTGATAATATTTAACATGGCCTCTGTCCATCATTAAAAGATAAAGTAGAACACTTCCATTGCCCACTAAGTACCCCCTCTTTCATCTACTCTATTCCTCCCTCCTCCTCCCCTCAGGGCCCACGAGAACCCCCAGCTTCACTACTTAGATGACAAGATTCATAGTTAACTTGTAACAACACTGAGGTCTTGACACACTGGTTTGTCTTCCCCTAATAGGAACTACTCATGCTCTTGAGAGACTCCCATCCCTCTGTTTGTGAACATATTGGTCCTCCCCAGGATGGGAGTCCAACTCCTTCCCACTCATTATATGGTTCTCCACCCACTGATACAACACATTATGACAAAGTCTTTATAGTCTTGGCTCTTATATTTAGATCTTTGATCCATCTTGAGTTGATTTTTGTATAAGGTGTGAGATGGTGTTCCTCTCTCACTCTTTTGGATATGGATATCCAGTTCTCCGAGTACCATTTGTTAAAGAGGCCATTCTCTCCCAGTTGAGTGAGCTTGATGGCCTTGTTGAATATCAGATGACTGTATATACAAGGATCTATAACAGAACTCTCAATTTGGTTCCATTTTTCGGTATGTCTATCCTTGTGCCAATACGATGCAGTTTCGACCACTGTAGCTTTGTAGTGTGTTTTACAGTCAGGTAGTGTGATTCCTCCAATTTCATTTTTCTTTTTCAATATGTCTTTGACTTTTTGGGGCCCCTTACCCTTCGAAATAAATTTTGTAGTTAGTTTTTCCAATTCAGTAAAAAATGCTGTGGTGATTTTTATTGAGGTTGCATTAAATCTGTAGATTAGTTTGCATAGGATAGAAATCTTAATGATGTTTAATCTTCCTTTCCATGAACAGGGAATATTCTTCCATTCATTTAAGTCTTATTTGATTTCCTTTAACAGTGTTGTGTAGTTTTCCATGTATAAGTCTTGAACATCTTTAGTTAAATTTATTCCTAGGTATTTGATACCTTTAGTTACTATTGTAAATGGTATTTTTTTCTTGACTTCCTCCTCAGATTGCTCATTATTGGTGTACAGAAATGCTACTGATTTTTAAGCATTGATCTTATAGCCTGAGACATTACTGAACTCATTTATAAGCTCTAGAAACTTTGTTGTAGATTTCTCAGGGCTTTCTATGTATAGGATCATGTCATTTTGAAATAGTGAAATATTTACGTCTTCCTTTCCAATTTGGATGCCTTTTATATCTTTTTCTTGCCTAGGTGCTCCAGCAAGTACTTCTAAGACAATATTGAATATGAGAGGTGAAAGTGGGCATCCTTGTCTTGTTCCCGATCTTAGTGGGAGAGCTTTTAAGAGTTCACCATTGTATATGATGTTAGCTGTGGGTTTTTCATATATACCCTTTATCATGTGCAGAAAGTTTCCTTCTATTCCTATCTTTTGCAGTGTCTTATCGTGAAGGGGTGCTGTATTTTGTCAAATGCTTTTTCTGCATCTATAGAGATGATCATGTGATTTTTTTCTTTTGATCTGTTTATGGGGTGTATTACATTGATTGATTTTCTTATGTTGAACCATTCTTGCATACATGGGATGAAACCTACTTGGTCATGGTGTATAATTTGTTTGATGTGTTGTTGAATACAATTAAAAAGTATTTTGTTGAGGATTTTAGCATCTAGGTTCATTAGAGAGATTGGTCTGTAATTTTCCTTTCTTGTGCCATCTTTGTTTGGCTTTGGCATTAAGGTAATACCCTAAAAAAGAGTTAGGAAATGTTCCTTCTACTTCTATTTTTTGGAAGAGTTTAAGCAGTATTGGTATTAGTTCTTTCTAGAATGTTTGGTAGAAGTCACCTGTGAAGCCATCTGGTCCTGGCCTCTTCTTAGTTGGGAGGTTTTGGATGACTGATACTATCTCATTACTTGTAACTCATATGTTGAGTTCATCAATTTCTTCTTTCATCAATGTGGGCTGCTTGTGAGTTTCTAGGAATTTGTCCATTTCCTCTAAATTATCCTTCTTGTTGACATATAATTTTTCAAAGTATCCTTTTATTATATTCTTTATTTCTGTGGGGTCAGTGGTGATATCCCCTTCTTCGTTTCTTATTTTGTGTATTTGCATCTTCTCTCTTTTTTTCTTTGTTAGTCTGGCTAAGGGTTTGTCAATTTTATTGATCTTCTGAAAAAAAACAGCTTTTGGTTTTGTTTATTTTTTTCTAGTGCTTTCTTATTTTCTATTTCATTTTGTTCTGCTTTAGTCTTTGTTATTTCCATCTTTCTACTTCCTTTGGGGTTAGTTTGTTGTTCTTTTTCTCATTCCTCCAGGTATGCAGTAAGGTCTTTGATTTTAGCTCTTTTTCTTTTTTGATATGTGCATTTATGGCTATGAATTTCCCTCTCAGTGCAGCTTTGGCTGCATCCCATAGGTTTTGATATGTCGTGTTGTCATTTTCATTCCTTTCAAGGTAGTTACTGATTTCTTTTAAGGTTTCCCCCTTGACCCTCTGTTTGTCTAAGAGTGTGTTGTTTAACTTCCATATCTTTGTGCCTAATCTGGTTCTCTGGCCCTTACTGATTTCCAGCTTCATTCAATTGTGGTCAGAGAACTTACTTTGTATAATATTAATCTTTCTGAATTTATTGAGAATTGTTCTGTGGCCTATCATGTGGTCTATCTTCGAGTATGATCTATGTGCACTCAAGAAGAATGGATATCCCACTGTATTTGGGTGTAGTGTTCTGTATATGTCTATTAGATCCAGATCCTCTAATGTATTATTCAAAGTCTTTGTTTCTTTATTGATTCTCTGCCAAGATGTTCTCTGTAATGGTGATAATGATAACGATAAAGTTCCCCAGTATAATTGTAGAGGCATCTATTTCTCCATGTAGTTTTTCCAGTCTTTGCCTCATATATTTTGAGGAGCCCTGGTTGGGTGTATAAATGTTTATGATTGCTCTTTCTTTTTGAAAGATTACCCCTTTTACTAATATATAGTGTCCGTTTTTGTCTCTTACAATAGTTTTGCATTTAAAGTCTATTTTGTCCAATATTAGTATAGATACCCCCTCCCTTTTTTGGTTATTGTTTGCTTGTAAGATTGTTTTCCAGACACTCACTTTCAGCCTCCTTGAATCCCTGGGTCTAAGGTGGGTTTCTTGTATACAACATTTACATGGGTCATATTTTCTTGTCCATTCTGCCAATCTGTGTCTCTTGACTGGTGAGTTTAGTCCTTTAACATTCAGTGTTATTACTCTCAAGGAATTACTTATATTAGCCATATTTTCTTTTGGTTTATATATGTCATATGTTGTTTTTATTTCTCTTTTTGTCTTTTTAGTTGTTCTTACACTCTTTTCCAGCTCTCTCTCTCCTGTTTTTTCCTATCAACCTGCAGAACTCCCTTTAGTATTTCTTGAAGGGCAGGTTTCTTATTGGCAAACTCTCTTAATTTCTGTTTATCTGTGAATATTTTGAACTCTCCATCATTTTTGAATGCCAGCTTTGCTGGATAGAGAATTCTTGCTGGAATGTTTTTTTCTTTTAGTACCTTAACTATTGCATACCACTGCCTTCTTGCCTCCATGGTTTCAGATGAGAAGTCAGCATTTAATCTTATTGAGCTTCCCTTGTATGTGATGGTTCTCTTTTCTCTTGCTGCTTTCAGTATTTTCTCTTTGTCTTGAGCATTGGACAGTTTGATGAGTATATGTCTTGGAGTAGGCCTGTTGGGATTGATACAGTTTGGGGTACAATGCACTTCCTGGACATGTACATCCATCTCCCTCAACAGGGTTGGGAAATTTTCAGCCATTATTTCCTCCAACACTCCTTCTGTACCCTTTCCCCCTTCGTCTCTCTCTGGGATGCCTATAATGCATATGTTCGTGTGTTTTGTGTTGTTATTCAAATCCCTAAGTCGCTGCTGGATTTTTTCTATCTTTTTATCTATCTGTTCTACTATCTGTTTGATTTCAGATGTACTGTCTTCCACATCGCTAATGCTTTCCTCTGCCTGTTCAGATCTGCTGTTATGTGCTTCCAGTATGTTTTTGATTTCTTGGATTGTGCCATTCATCACCATCATATCCATTATCTTTTTTTGTATGTTTACAATTTCTTCAGTATGTTCTCCCAGTTTCTTCTTAATATCCTTAATCTCTTCCTTCACTTTATTAAGTTGGCCCATGATATTTGTTTGGATATCTTTGATTAGTTGTTCTATGTTTTGCATCTCTTCCTGGTTTTTAGTTGTTCATTGGACTGGGTCATGTCTTCCTGTTTCTTAGTATGTTTTGTAATTTTTTACTGCTGTCTGGTCATCTTTTTATCTTGATGGGTTTATTTAGTTGGTTAGCTTCTCTCTTTATGGTAGGCTTTTATTTAGTTGCTGTTTTTATGTATGTGTTAAGTTTTCTCTTTGACACTTTGTTCTTCTTATTCTATTTCTTTGCTGTTGTCTATGTTCCTTGTTTTGGCTTCTTCATTTCTCTGACCCTCACTTTTCTGGGAGTTGGTAACCAGTGTCCTGGTTTGCTGTGCCCTAAAGCAGGGCCCCATGGCAGCCTCTGGAATTTTCTTTGTTGTTTTAGTGAGAGCTAAGCCTTATCTGCCTAACCCATGGATAGAGGATGTTCCCACAATCCTCTATTGATTTTGATTATACAAGTCACCTTATATTAATTTTCACATTAACTCTACTTGATAAATAAAATAAGAAAATAGAACTGCATTATCCCTATTTGACAAATGAGTAAATAGAGACTTCCAGAAGTTAAGTAATCTGGCCAGGCCATGAAGCAAATATGTGCAGAACCAGAATTCAAGAAAAATGTCAGTCTAGGTTAAAGTGTGTACCTTTAACCACTATGCATACTGCTTCCATTCATATGTTTATATTTCAAATGTGGTGATATAGAAAGTTTCAGTTTCTATTTTTCTTCTTTGATCACAGAGAGATTTTATTTCAACTGACCAGAAAGCCAGTCAAGAAATATATGACTTTTCACATTATGTATCATCTTGAACTTTTCATTTCATAGAAGGAAACTCTCCACGTATCAAACTCTAAAATTCCAATTTCTTCATGCTGACCCTCAGATTTTCAATTTAAATTTGTGAATGATAATGCTTACCACTAAAGGTTACTATAAAGATTAAATGAGGTAAAACATAATCAAATTATGCATAAAAATTAAAGAAATGTTCTCAACAATGTGGGTGTTATAAATTTTACCTTTATTCTGAAAGTAGCAAGAGAAAGGAGAACCATCACATACAAGGGAAGCTCAATAAGATTAAATGTTCATCATGATGATTTAGTTACAATTGAAAGAAGTTTCAACTTTTGGCTAAATATTGCCACAAACACTTACTATTTATTACTAAGTAATTCCATGTAACAAATCAATTTGATTACTTTTGATTAGGCATCCTTTTAAACTGAAAATGAATAACAATCTATTTCAAAGCAAACATGGGTTTGCTTAGTTTTTAATGTATGTATTTGAGGGAGACAATTGGTGCATTAAATGTTTTCAGACTCTAATAGTGGCAGATGTGGTGTAAGAAAATGTCTCTCCAAAAAACAGGGTAGGTATTCTAAATTATCTGGATAGTACTTAAAACACTCTGGAGTTTACCTTACAAAGAAATTCTAATTTGTGTCTAGAGTGTGGGACAGAAATGATTAATTTAAGGAATTCCATGTGGTACTCTGATACACTGGCTGGTTCAGACTCTATAAGGAAATAAAATAGTCCAAAAAAGATTTGAGTAGAGTCTTAGTTGTGTAAGTGTATGTGTTTCTATTTGACACTTCTTTCGAAAGTTTTATATGTTTATATTATAGCTATTAGGTGAACTGGCTTCATGCTCACCTGCCATAATAAATAAGAACTTTAGAGGTATGTGGACCATGGATACTTTTTTTTTTTTTTTGATATGTATATACCACTCTGTCCACATAGAATGGCCCTTATAGACAAGAATTCAAGTCATACTTTTACATTTGCTCAATAGAGTGCCAATTCTACCACCTGCATACATGCTACCTAAAGCATATGAATCTCTCTCTGCTTAACTACACAGAATATTGACACCTCAGATACTTGTCACAGATTTCAGTCATGAATTGACTGTGATTTAATACTTGCCAAATGTTCACTTGAGACAACTAATCTTTAAAAGGCACTATGAGGGATTCATTAAATATCCATTATTCTATGTACTCTGTTTCTCAGTTTTCCCAGTGTGATTTAGGCCATCAGAAAATCATATTGAGTTTTCTTAGCTTTTCATAAAAGACTCTCAAAGTAAGGAGATAGGTCCATACCACTCTAGCTATAAGTGCTACTTTCAGCTTATTTCTCTTCCTTCTCTAAAACAATTAAGCATGGGAAATGGATGTGGCTCAAGCGATTGGGCTCCTTTCTCCCATATAGGAGGTCCAGGGATTGATTCCTGGGGCCTCTTGGTGAAAGGCAAGCTGGCCTGCATGGAGAGCTGGCCCTTACAGAGTGCTGGCACTCGCAGTGTGCTGGCCCATGCAGGAGTGCTTGCCTGTGCAGGAGTGCTGGCCTGTGCAAGAGTGCTGACCCACATAGAGTGCTGGCCTGCATGGAGAGCTGACGCGGCAAGATGACACAGCAAGGGGACACATGGAGGAGAGACAATGGGAAATGTAGCAGATCAGCGAGCTGAGGTGGCACAAGAGATTGAGCGCCTCTCTCTCACTCCAGAGGGTCCCAGGATCAGTTCCCAGTGTCGCCTGAGACAGAAGACAAGCAGACACAGAAGAATGCACAGAGAGCAGATAGCGAGCACAAAGCAACGGGGCGAGGCTGGGGGATGGGGGTGGGGATAAATAAATAAATAAATCTTTAAAAAAATAAAAAATAAAATAAAATAAAACAAATAAGCAGTTTTCCAACCCGACCTGTAAAGAGCTTGGAATCATTACTCCCATTTTCTCAACAAGAAAAAAATCTGAAAAACTGAATATCAACAACTGTTCTTAGATCCATCTGAGAACTGAAGTTATAGGGCAAACCTATGCCTGACAATTGGAAAGACAGAAGAATACATGGAATCACAGTTTACCTGGAGCAGAAACTTCTGGAACCTATTACTTAATCAGTAATTGATGAATTTCTTGAGGCTGAGTGTGGTCTAGCTTGAGAGTTAAAACTTCTGGGGGCCCACTCATAGGGGGACCCCCACACTTTCATTTGTTTTACTTCCAGTTATTCCACCAGATTCTCACAGTGAAGACTGAAGAAAAATTATTGTGTGCTTTCAACAGACAGGGGGGAAAAACAACCACTTTGAATTACAGCCTGAGTATTCTGTTCTTTTAGAAAGCTTGCCTTCAGGAGGAGCTACTATAGTAGAGCCTTATCTGATCTGAGGTAAGAACAATAAACCAACACTAGTCCCCTCTGGCCTTCCTGTCTCACATAAAGGAAGGGGGGAAAAAGGCTAAGAAGCTCTTTTTTATTGATTCATGGCCCAATAAAAAAATGGAGATTTAATCATAAGATTATACAGTGCCTCTCTTCCCCAATACTGTACCACCATATCCACAGGGCTTCATATAATAACAGTGAATTACAATGAAGAAAGCTGCAAGATACAGACTCCATTTTAGGAGTTTCTAGTGAGTTCCAAACACAGCAGGTGAAACAAAATCAAGGACAGTAGAATAAATTAAATCCTCTGAAATCTACAGCTACAGCAAATGTTAAGCACAGCCTAACTTCTAACCAAATAAACATAAAACCTCAAATTTACCTCAGTTCCTATTACCTGATATATCATGTCCTGTTTCCAACAAAAATTATAATGTTATTTGAAAGAAGACATCAATTAGTTGTAAAAGTATATTGCAAACCTTAGGGCAACCACTAACCTTTTAAAAATGAAGTAAATTTGATATGCTTAGAGAGGAGAAAAATGGTATCATATATAATAGTAAATTAAAATCAGAGGAGGCAAGAAATTATAGAGGGTGAAGATATAAATCAAGTATCAGAACCAGACTCAGATATGGCAGAGATTATGAAATTATCAGACTGAGAATTTAAAATGACTATGATTAATATACTAGAAGGTCTAATGGAAAAGTAGACAATATGGAAGAACAGATGGGAAATGTGAGCAGAGCTATGGAAACCCTAAGAAAAAAATCAAAAGAAAATTATAGAAATAAAAAACACAGTATCAGAATTGAAGAATGCCTTTGATGGGCATGTCCAGTAGACTGGACATGGCCAAAGAAAGAATCAGTTGAAGATGTGTCAATAGAAATTTCCCAAACTGAAATGCAAAGGAATAAATAATGGTAAAAGAGGAAGAGGATATCCAAGAACAGTGAGACAACTAAAAAAAGTGTAATGGGAATGGGAACACCAGAAGGAGAAAAAAGAGAGAAAGGAGGAGAAATATTTGAGGTAATAATGGCCGAAAATTTTCCAAAAGTAATGACAGACACCAAACCACTGATCCAGCAAGATCAGAGAACACCAAGGAGAATAAATGCCCCAAATTCTATAGTTAAGCATACCATATTCAAACTGCAGAAAACAAAAAAATAAAGAGAAAATCTTGAAAGAAGCCAGAGGGGGGAAAAGTACCTTAGTCATAGAGGAACAAGGATAAGAATTACATCAGACTTCTTTTCAGAAAGCATCTGAGCAAGAAGAAAGTGGAATGAATATTAAAGTGTTGAAAGAAAAAGAAAACTACCAATCAACAATTCTGTATCCATTTGAAATTATCCTTCAAAAGTGTAGGAGATATAAAGACTCAGAAAAGCAAAAACTGGGGACATTTGTTGTTAGTAGAACTGACTTGCAAGAATGTTAAAAGAGAGATGAGAAAGTCATGGAAGCAAGAAGCTGGAAGCAATGAAACCTAAACGAAAAGGATGAGAATAGCAAATGCCACCATGTGCCTTGCCATGGGACAGTGGAGTCCAGGATTGCCAACAGCTGGTCTTCAGGAAGAAGATATTGTTGTGATGATACCTTAATTTGAACGTTTTCATACCCTTAGAACTGTAAGCCTGTAAGCTATTAAATCCCCATTGTAAAACCTACCCATTTCACGGTATATGCATTTCAGCAGTTTTGGCAAACTAAATCAGATTTTGATATGGGGAGTGGGATGCTACTATTGCAAATACTAAAAGTAGGAATAGGTTTATAAATGAGTAAGGGGTAGATTCTGAAAGAATTGTGAAATGCTTGATAGAAAGGCCTAGATTGCTTTGAAGAGACTGTTGGTAGAAAAATGGATGCTAAAGGTACTTCTGATGAGGTCTTAGACAGAAATGATGAATGTGTCATTGCAAACTGGAAGAAAGGAGACCCTTGTTTTAAAGTGGAAGAAAATTTGGCAAAATTGAGTCCTGGGGTTGGATGGAAGGCAGAATTTGAAAGTGACAAGCTTGGATATTTAGCTGAGGAGATTTCCAAACTAAATGTGAAAAGTGCAGCCTGGTTGCTCCTTGCAGCTCATAGCAAAATGTGAAAGGAAAGGGATAAGTTGAGAACTGAATTCCTGGGGACAAAGAAACTAGAAAATGATGGTTTGGAAAAGTCTGAACTTCTGGAAAATAAGTCCCCAGAGAATAGTGCTCCATGTGAGGATTTAACTGAACATGGAACCAGTCAGTCATTTCAGTGCAAGTCAGGATTGGAAATGGTTATCCAGGAAGGATCTATGAAAGTCTTACTGTCTGATGGTTGGGACCCTGTGTACTACATGTGAAACTGACAAGTTTTTTTTTTTACAAGATCTGTATGAATGGAACCATGGTCAGCTTGGACTAAAAGGGACAGAAAAGGGGCAGATTGATGGAAAAATGCCTTCAAAGGCAGAACCATGGAAGCTGAAATCTGGATTGAAGAGATCTTCTTGGGCCAAGAAAGCAGACCTACCCATGTGTGTGGAAAGTGTGAGTATGCCCCAGAGCTTGGAAAGATTGGGCCTTCTGCCTCTTTGTTCAGGAAGAGTGTTACCACCCCAGGTTTCTCAGATGCCTGGGGGATTTCAGAGAGGTTGGAGGCCACTAGGATACTGGAGCTTAGAGTCCGGTTGCCACCCTGATGCTTGATGAGAGTGGAACCTTCACCCTAGTATTTGAGGAGAGCATGGCCACTGTGCAAGCCCTTGGAAAGTGTGAGGCTGCCACTCCATGAGGCTGGAGAGGCCAAAGCGTCTTCCTATAGATGACTGTCAGACCTTGAAATATAATGGAGTATGCCCTGCAGGGTTTTGGAATCATTTGAGACCCATACCCCCTTTTTCCTTCCGATTTTCCCCTTGGGGAATGGGAATGTTTATCCTATGACTGTCCATCCATTATATATTGGAAGCAGATACCTTGTTTTCTAAGTCTCACAGGTTCCCAGTTGGAGGGGAATTGTGCCCCAGGAAAGACCACAAATGTAGCAGATTTTGATACGACTTTGTACTTAATATCATTACTGAAGTGATTTAAAGCTTTTGGGGTATTGCGATGGAATGAATGTATTTTCCCTATGGAAGAAACATGTCTTTTGGGGGTACAGAGGATGGAGTTTGACGGTTTGAAGCTGTATCAACCCCAGAAAAGTATGTTTTTGAAGTTAATCCATTCTTGTGGGTGTGGGCCCAATGGAAGTAGGTTCTTTTGGTGAGTAGAATCTTAAGTTAAGGTGTGACCCACCTTGCTCAGGGTGGGTCTTAATCCTCTTACTAGAGTTCTTTATAAGAAAATGAAATTAAGAAGTAGAGAAGAGAAAGCCATGGAGCAAAAAGCTGGAAGCAGTGAAACCTAGACAAAAAGGGAGAGACCAGCAGACACCACCATGTGCCTTGCCATGTGACAAAGGAGTCCAGGATCACTGGCAGCCAGTCTTCAGGAAGATGGTATCGTCTTGATGATGTCTTGATTTGGACATTTTCATGACCTCAGAACTGTAAGCTTGTAAGCTAATAAATCCCCATTGTAAAAGCAAAAAAAAAAAAAAGTTAAAAGAAGTTGTGTAGAAAGAAGGAAAATGATATATCAGAAACTCACACCTATGTGGGAAAGGAAGCATGTTAGAGTGTTTGAGAAGGAATAAATGAAGCCAAAATAAAAGGTTTTAATTTTCTTATTCTTAATTGAGCCAATAGACTGTTCAAAATAATAACAGCAGCAATGTATTGGGTGATTATAGCTTATGGATAAGTAAAATGAATGACAGGGATGTTATCATTGTTGGGAGGGAGGATTTGGGAATAGCCTTTTATACTCTGCAGTATCTATAAAGTGATATAAAATTATTTGAAAGATGACTTAGATTAGTTTTAATTATATACTGCAAACTCTAGAGAAACTACTAAAATTTTTAAAAATAGAAGTAGACTTTTGAAACAACCAAGTTGAATTTCAAAAGCCTTTTGCTAAGTGAAAGAAGCCAGATGCAAAAGACTAAATAAAGTATAATTCCATTTATATGAATTTCAGTAACAAACAAAACTAAACTATGGAGATAGAAATCAGAAGATCCCCTATGCAGGGGTAGGGTTAGGCTGGAAAAGGGCATGAAGAAACTTACATAAAATATGTATTTTAATTTGGGAGGTGGTTACGTGGGTGAGTACATATGTCATAACTCTTCAAACTTTATACTTAAAATCAGATCTTTTGTTTCTCATGAAAATTATACTTCAATTTTTTTAAAAGTCTTCATCCTCACATAAATACCTGTCTAGCATACTCTCTCCCCAAACCCATCCCTTTCATTGCCACATCCAAACATTCAACAACTTCTGGAAACCATCCAGCTTTCTTTATCCACACTGCCACCACATCTTTTTAGGCTATCATTTTCTCTCATGTGGTTTATTGAAATATCTTCTAATCAAATTCTCTGTCTTCAGTTTAGCTGAAGAGGTCTTTCAAAATTCTTTACTCAATTATCTGGTCTCAACTTAATTAACCTTTTGTCCTAGGTAGCTGTCCCCAGCCACATATGCAATTAGGGGCATTAAGTGCATGCATAGTACCCTCCTTCTCTCATACTATTAAATTACTTGTTTGCTTGTCCACTTCTCTTACTAGACTATAACCAAACAATTTGGAGGATCATGTCTGTATTAGTCAGCCAAAAGCAGCGCTGATGCAAAGTACCAGAAATCTGTTGGTTTTTATAAAAGGTATTTATTTGGGGAAGAAGCTTGCAGTCACAAAGCCCTAAAGAGTCCAAGTCAAGGTACCATAAGAGGTACTTTCTCACCCAAAGTCTGTTGCTACATGTTGAAGCAAGATGGCGGGTGACATCTGCAAGGTTCAGCCTTCTTCTTCCCTCTTGAGGCTCCATGGGTCCAGCTTCTTCTGATCTCAGCTGTAGGCTGGCATAAGGCTCATCTTTCTTCCTGGGGCTCATTTTTTTCTGGGCTTAGCTGCTCTGTTCTCTTCACAAGGTCAGCTGTAAACTGTCAGGCAAATGGTTCAACTCTCCCAGGGGTTCCTGCATTAAAACCAAGTTCTCCATCTATATGGATTAAATTAAATTTATACATCAAATACATTTTAAATTTAATTTAATCCATATATATGGATGGATATATTTTAAAGACACAACTTGAAAAGAAAATTCTTGAATAGTAAATAACTTGGTCAGTGTGATTAAAATGTTGACTCATTGACTTTTGTGTTATGATAAAGGAAATAAGTGATTGCTTTCTCTCCTAGAAATATACTGCTGTTACTATTCACTCGGTTTTCTTTGCTTCTGTAGAGTAAGTTTGTCACAAGGCTTAAATGTTTTTAATATTCATTTTGATTCAAAGTTGTGGTTTTGTTATATGTGGAATCTTTGAAAGTTCAGCCAAAAATGCATGCAAATGTGAACATTCTGAAGTTTCTCTTAATTCTGATTTGTGCTTTTGTTTTTGGCTTTAAAGAAATTATAACAATGGTACTTTCCTCTTTCAGTATTTGTTAGAAGTGTGAAGTACTGATAAATGTCACAATGATGGTTTTATTTTTTTGATTATTACTGTAGGTAGGTTAGTCCTTACCACAAGTGAATCATTTTTAAATGTGCTTTTTTTTAAAATGAGTGGCTTTTGCAGATACATCATAATAAATTGTACTGGCACATTTAAAAATGATAGAGGATGATGTGGGAGAGGCGGGGAGGTACATGGGAATCCCTCATACTTTCGATGAAACTTTTCTGTGATCTAAAGCCTCTTTAAAAATAAAGTTTATTATATTAAAAAAACAAACACCAAGGTCTCTTCTCTGCCGTGTCTTTTTCTGTGCTCTCTTGTGTATCTTCTCTGTGTGTCTACTTCCATGTGAAAGTCTGTTTTATCAGCCCACCAAGGGGGTGGGGACTCAATCTTGTATGCTCTAATGATGAGGTCGAATCAAAGCCCTAATCTTAACATAGTTTAATCAAAGTCATCTCAGTTGAATCTAATACAATCAAAGGGTATCACACCCAGAAGAACAGACCAGTTTATAAATATATTCTCTCTTTTTGGAATTCATAAATAATATCAAACTGCCACAATGTCTTTCTTGTTTACACTCACAGCATCTTAAAAGTTCCTGGTCCATAATAGGATATCAATAAACATAAGTAAGTAATTGAATGAATAAATGAGTGATGAATGAATAACAAATGAGTGAATGCTATTCTTGGCTTTAAAAAGATGAATTATATAAATTAGCCATTTAGAGAACAGATGGGTATCTTTTACAAAAACATAGTTGAAAGATTCATCCATAGGTTTGCCAACATTTGTGTTGGTTATTTTCAAAAACTTAGGGCAATGTATTTTTAATCTATACTAATGATTTCTGGTACATAGAGTGAATCAGAATGTGGACAGGTTAAAACTAGTTTTGTTCCTGTATAAACGAGACATGGGTCCTCCTATAGTGTAGTTTAACAGCAGCTGCTAGGTAGTTAAGAATAAAAACAAACAGTTTATAGGTTAAGTGCCCAAGGAAAACTCAGAGAAAGCTACATAATTAACATTCTTTTATAAACCATGTAAATTTCCTAATTAATACAAACTTCCCAGTATAAATTTGGAATTTAATTTGTGGTGTAAGGTAACTTTAAAAAAACACAAATATTTAATGATAACTATGTAAATTACTGTATTAGTCAGCCAAAGGGGTGCTGATGCAAAATACCAGAAATCGGTTGGTTTTTATAAAGGGTATTTATTTCAGGTAGAAGCTTACAGTTACCAGGCCATGAAGCATAGGTTTCTTCCCTCACCAAAGTCTGTTGCCACATGTTGAAGCAAGATGGCTGCCGACTTCTGCAAGGGTTTGGGCTTCCTCTTCCTCTTAAGGCTCCATGGTCCCACCTTCTTCCAATATCAGCTGTAGGCTGGGATAACCCTCATCTCTCCAGGGGCTTATTTTTTTCTGGGCTCACCTGCTCTGCTTTTTCCACAAGGCCAGCTGTAGACTATCAGGCTAATGGCTTGTCTCTCTTCTGGGGCCTCTGCTGTGTCCATGGAGCAAACTCTATTCCTCTGTGTTCTTTTCCTGTGTGTTTACTTCCCCAGGCTCCAGCTCAAAACTCCAACCATCCTTCTCTGTGGTGCAGTTTCTCTGTGAATTCCCGCCTACCAAGGGGGCAGGAACTCTATGTCCTACTGAAGTGGCCCAATCAAAGCATCAATCATTATTTAATCAAGTAAAAGTGAAACCTCTGTATCCAATATAATCTAATATGCCCAGAGGAAAAGATCAGTTCACAAACATAATCCAATATCTATTTTTGGAATTCATAAACAATATCAAACTGATACAATTATTTTCCCTTGTTATGATATCTAATTTTTTTTTAAAACCTTGGACTTTTCCCAGTTGACGTCTGGTAAAACCATTAGATATAAAAACATTCGAATGATAAATAAAACTTTGAAATAAATAATGATTTTTTTTTTACCATCTGGAAAGTTTTCAGTTTATTTTCTTTAGAAATAGGTTATAATTTTATAGTCTAGTATTTACAAATTGTTACTAAATGTTAGGCAGTGTTTAATTACTGATCACTAGCAGGTTTTTCTTCATCCTATTGAAAAATCAGTTATGAAAATGAAAGATATGTATATCTTTCTAGATGGAAAGATATCTTTAACTCTTGAGAAAAATATATTATTAAGGTGAATGTAATGATGCTTATTTAAAATTATAGAGAAACTGTACGTATGTGTAAACGTTAAAGAGGATTGACAGATTACTCATATAAATGTTGACAGTGACTTTGTCTGCAGGATGAGATTTGTGATGATTCTTACTTTAAAAAAAAATATTTTCAGTGTTTTAAAAAGACACTATAGGGAAGCAGGTGTAGCTCAGTGGTTGAGCACCTGCTTCGCATGTGTGGGGTCCCAGTTTCAATCCCCGGTATACCTCCTAAAAATAAAAATGAAACAATGCACTATTTGATGAGCACATATTATTTCAATGATACATATTTTAACTCCCCACACATATTTTAGCTTTACAAAACTGAAAGAAAAATATTACACTTTTGGTCATATTTATTAATCTTTTTATCTTCATAAACAGAAGCCTCCTATTTCATCTTTGTAGAACCTTTTTTTTTTTTCTGTAACTCCTATGTCTGAAACATAATATTTTGCTAGAACTAGAGTGGGAAGAAATAACTCACTGAAAGATAATGAATCATTTAAAATGGAATAAATTATAACTGTGTCTTGGCTTCTGTCCCTTCATAATATATGGCTAAAATTCTTTTATTTCTCAAATATATTGTATTCAAGTTATCCCACCATTAACTAGGAATATAATCATTCTTTACTCTTAAAAATTGGAATGTACTTAAGTATTTAACCTTATTATCAAAAAAAGAATAATTTCACATCAACGACACTAAAAACCTAGAGGTTTCAAACAGACATTGACCATTGTTTAGACAGACAACATAAAATTATTCCATCCAAAGTCCATTAAAAATTTCATGAAACTACAAATAATAAAAAATAAATAATTATTTTTTATGAAGCTGCAACTTGAGACTACAGTTTGGCAAGCTCAACAAAATCTATGTACCTCAAATTCAGACTCTGGCCATTGCTGAGTTTCTTATTGCTTATACTAGCACTTATATTTTTGTAGTTTTCAAGTTCCTACTTCCCCGTGCTTTGGGGTAGGTAAAGATTGTTTCGAGAAAACATTTGGAACTGACTCCTATAATCCATCTTTTCACAAGAGTACAATGTAACCATGCCTCCAGTAAAGTAATTTTGACACAATTACTTAATGACATGCTATCTAAAGCATGTACCACATGCATAATTTCTGCATTTTTAACATTGATACTTCATACTACATTGACTCCTCAATTCTTGGCAAACAAATATTTGAAACAAGTGTTCCTCGAGAAAGTCCAGAAAAACAGAAGAAGTAAGAAATTGGACCCAGTTTCTCATGAAAAGACCTCTGGTGTAAATAAATCACATGGAAGTAATTCCTTACTTCTTGTGGGAAACCTTCAAGAATATGGTCAAATGAAAAACTTGTCCCAGATTCTGATGATGACAAGAGCAAGTAAAAGACTAATAAACCCATCATGGTTATTTTCTTGATTCTTTGAGACCTGATTCTACTCCTTAACCATGTATTTTGAATTAATATCTAATGCTGGGGTTGAGGAGGTATTATGTTTTTCTTTTATACATACCCAGGGTATGTATACCTGGTCTAAGAGAGTATCTTATCTTAAAACTAAGTATGGGAAGTGAAGGAAAATCGTGAGTTGGTGCTATAACTTTTTTCCTTTATTTTTATTAGTCTCACAAAATAACCCTCTTTTTTAACATTTGGAGTTTACTCTTTTAACATCAGAAATTGACTGCTTCATAAAATTTGTCCAAAACATTGGGCTTGATAAGATGGTCATAAATGCTTACTCCTCTCTTTGTTCTTTGGGCTAACACAGAGGATCTTCTCCAGAAATGTGTACTGATATGAATCAAATTTATCTTTGGCTTATATCAAGAATTAACTGAATAAGGAGCATTTCTTAATTTTTCATCATATACAAATGTTTAATGCCCTTTAAACAAATTGTTATTTCTCCTAAAAGGAATGAGATAGGAAGAAATGATAACCTTCTCTTACAATTGATGGCAAGAAAATGTAATTTTCCTGATCATCTTTGCCCAAATTGCTCTATGGGTTACAATATAAACCCTCTGCTAATCATAGTGTATCATGAATTAAAATTAAACTACTTCATATATATTATAAGAGCCTTATTACATACAATATGTCTAATATTCATCATTCCTTCCTATATATATGAATTTCCATCTGGAGTCATTTACCTTAAGCCTGAAGAAATTTTGTTAGAAATATTTTAATGTATGCCACCTGTGACAAGTTCTCTCTATGTTTGTTTACCTGAACATATCTTTCTTTTGTCTTAATCTTTCAATAATTTTTTCTGTATATAGATTTTTCTTTCAGTATTTTAAGTGTTATTCCATGGTCTTCTGATCTAGATTATTTTTAAAGAGAAGTTAATAATAATCCTTATTGTAATTCTCTGGTATGTGTTTCTTTTTTCTCTAGCTGCTTTTAGAATTTTTCTCTGGTTATACTAGTTTGACTATGACGTGTCTAGGTACATTTTTAAAAAGAATATTCCTAATTTAATTTTTTTAAATTTTATTGAAGTGTATCATTCATACATGAACATACATAAACAATAAGTGTATAATAAAAGTTGTGGAATTACAAAACAAATATGCATAACCTCATACAGGGGTCCCATATATCAAACCACCACCAAGACCTTGCATGTTGTGACACATTTGTTACAAATTATGAAAGAATATGGTCAAAATCTTAGTACTAACTAATGTCCATATCTTACATTTGGTGTATTGCCCCCCAATTCACCTTTTATTATTTTTTAAAATATATTTTTATTACAGAAATTGTGAACTTACAAAACAATCATGAACATGTGTAGAATCTAGGTGCATTTTTGTATTTATTTACTCTGTTTGTGATTTACTGAGATTCCTGAATCTTGGGTTGCTCTTTTCATTAAATTTGGAAATTTTTCAGCCAGTATTTTTTCTAAAAATTTTCTGCACCTTCCCCTCTCTCCTCTCATTTTGGCACTCCAAATACATTCATTTTACACTATTTAATACTGTCATATTGACCACTGGTCTCAATTCATATTTCTCAATCTACTTTCTCTCTGTGCTTTAGTTTGGATAATTTCAGTTGGCCTGTTTTCATATTTATTGATCTCTTCTTATCATGTGTGCAATCTGTTGTTAATCATATGCAAAGAATTTTTATTTCAGATATATTGTGTTTTTAAGTTTTACATTTCCTATTGTTTCTTCTTTACAGTTTTATAACTCTCCTGAAATTCTCCATTACTTCATCAATTTTATCCATCTTTTTCTATAGTTTCTTTGATGTATATATCACAATTATGTAAAATTCTGACTGCTAAATTTAATGTCTGGGTCATAAGTATTTGTTTTTAGTAAATTATATTTACTGTTTCTTCGCATATCTTGGATTAAAAAAAAAAACTTGTCATTATTTATAATACATCCTGGAAATTCTAGAATCTGTTATCTTCTCCTGAAGAATATGCTGCATTTTGTTCCAGCATGTGATTAAATTACTGACAGGTTACCTTGATCTCTTATAAGATTGCTTTTAGGCTTCCTTAGAATGGGTTGATTTTGCTTTTTTTTTTCCCTTTACTCTTAAGTAAAACCTCTTTGTCTTTGAATGTAGTCTTTCAACCTAAAGTGCGACTCTTATGTTGTTTCAGTAGAGAACCTGATATTTTTACCAATTTTCTCTAAAATGGTGAGAGTCCCCAAGTGGTAAGGAGCTTCTAATGTCACAGTACAAATCTTTCAGCCTTCCAGATGTTGTTTTCCCCTAATGGGCTTACTGGTGTCCTGTTCTATGTATATACAATTTAGGGGTCAGCCAATGATTTGAGAGGCGTTTATATGCAGAGACTTATGACTCTTTCCTTTATGGAAATTTCCCCCCAAATTCTATCCACCCAGTGAATCTCGTTGTCTACTTCCTAGAGCAGTGAACTCTTTTCTTGAGTTATAAGATATGTCATTTGGGCTTGGGAGTTCCCTTCAGGGGGAAAAATCACATAAATGTGGATCTTACCCTGAGTGGTTCTATTCTTTCAAGATTTAAATCTCCTCCAGTTCATGTCTGCTTTTTTTACTCTCCATTTTCTTTAAACCTTTGTATTTTATATTTGTCCATATTTTATAATTATTATCAGCAGGTGGGTTAATCCATTATAAGTTATTCCAGCATGACCAGAAGCGAAAAGCTCCCCTTGCTTTTATTTGCCTGACTTGCAAATTATTAGTGAGCTAGGAAACCTTTGGAATATTTTATGAAAATTAAGTTCATTTACATGCAAAGTACCTCTTAATTATGTGAATGTTTATACAACAAATGAATAAGTGCCTCAGAAATTAGAGCCGTCATTATGTTAAAGTATATCAGATTATAATGCAAGGAGCATATGAAAGTTTATATAAACAGATATTTGGAAGATGGCAATCAAAAATCTCAAGTCACCTTCATACAAGTACTCACTGAAGTTGCTAACACATTTTCTAATGGCTATTGATATCACTTGCATTTCAGCTTTATCACTTAAATTGTTTATATTTGCTTGCTTAATGCAACACTATATATCTTGGAAAGGGACCTATTCCAAATAAACTGTAATCCTTACAGACGCCTCACATTCACAAAGTACTCTATAGTTTGCAAATACAATGTATATATTTTTACCTGATTTAATTTTCTTAGTCACCCTTTGAGGGAGCATGTCGGGATCTACACTTATAGATTACAAAATTAGATTGTAAAAAAGCTTGTAGCAACGCTCCAAAAAAAAAACCCCACAAATAGTAGGTGATTGGAGCCAGGTCCAGGGCACAGATTTTCTGTAAAACATTGTTTCCACATAGGAGTCTCCTTAATTGGATCTCATCTAATTCTTCTTTGGATTTCAATGTTTTTCTTGGTGCAAGTCAGCACACATAACACAAAAGTGTGTTACCCTTAAAATAACAGAGTAACACAGGATATTTGAGTTTGAACTAGTTCCTTTGAAAATAATAATGAGAAAATAGAATCAGAAAAGGTTGTGTAGCACATAGAGATCAAATAGATTGGCATAGTTCAGATTAGAATGTGAGTATCCTGACTGCTAAATGTTCCACTGCCTCATGTTTAGCATAGGCAAAGAAATAAGTTCTGATTCATTGTTTTCTATTAACCATGCTTGTGTTTTTGTAATCTTGGTCAACTTCAGCTTAATGCAAGCAATTCATTTGCACTTCAGCAGGGAAAATTTTGTAGGAAAAAAGCAAATGAATATGATGTTAAAGAAAAGACTCAAACCTTTCTCTCTTAGCATCTTTTTATCTGACTTAGCATCTTTTTACCTGACTATAGTTTAAAAATCTACTTGCCAACAGCCTTTTATCTTTACACACCAGAAGTAGTCTGCTATTTACTCCCTTCGAAAAAAATGCATGTTGAACATCATTCAATTTTATGTCTATAAACCCCATTTATTTAAGCCCACTTTAAAATGAAATTATTCTTTTTAAACTTCCAGACCTGAAAATAAAACATCAGCCTCTTATGCCCTATATAACATGTAGCATTTTGGTGATATTATTGATTATTATGGGAGTCTCCTTCCATGTGACTTTTTAAAGTTGAAACAGACCTAAAGAAATCTGCTTCCTGAGTATCTATTTGGCTTCTTCTTCTTCACTAAAGTGGTATCATTGCTTTGATTGTTAGATATTCTGTGCAAAAATGAAGCTTCTTCTGAAAAGCTTTTGCCTTGCGAAAAATTGAAGGCATATATGATTTCTGAAGCAT
Source organism: Cabassous unicinctus (assembly GCA_029593785.1). NCBI lineage: Eukaryota > Metazoa > Chordata > Mammalia > Cingulata > Chlamyphoridae > Cabassous > Cabassous unicinctus. Next base: position 37,087 of record JAQZBX010014347.1, read on the forward strand.
TTATATGTGATTCTTGTTACTAGGAAACCATATCTGTAGATTAAAATCTCTTTTAAAATTTAGTTCCATAAAACTACAGCTCAATATAGATATATAAATATGTTACACATGCATATGTATATGTATATCCAAAACTCTGCACATACATAAAAATTCAAGTTAAAATAGGAAACAGTTTAACAGAGATATGATTTTTACAAATCTATTTGTACTGAAAAGCAGATCACTTTTGATATGTCAAACAGGCATATGATTAATTCTATGTCTTTATTCTTGACCTTAGAAATATCTAGAAAGGAAATTTAAAGAATGAAACAAGCTAAAATTTAAATCTTCCCAGTTTCTGGTTCTTCTGCATTTAAAATGTGAGTGGAGAGTAGTGAAGGAGGCATCTGGTTAAACTGTCAGAGCTAAATTTAGATATATTACAAGAGTTTAAAATTTTCTTTCCTAGGAGAGAAGGAAAGACATGTATATGAATGTAGTCAGTTTCCTGGGATTTAAAAAACATTATAGAACATTCAGTAAAATTTTCCTTCTATTATTACTTTTT
>JAQZBX010014348.1:0-38736 GCA_029593785.1 Cabassous unicinctus
TTTTTTTTTTTTTTCTGGCAAAATAAGGGACCCAAAATATATCCTCTTCTACACCATCCCCTTCACAGAGGGGACCGTAACTAGGTTCTTGGACACTAATCAAGCACTTTTCACTTCCTGACCTCCCAGGGAACCTGAAGCTCTGATGCTAATCAGTGTAGAATGAATAAAATTGCTGACTCCACCCGCTCTAGTGCCAAGCCTCAATGTCACAGGCCTGCTGGTTAAGCCAGGCTTCATCAGTAGATTCTCCTCTCCCCTCAGCCTGGTGCTGCTTCAACACAATATGTCTGCTCCCCAAAGCTATGAGGGGGTCCAGGCAGTCAAATTGACAGAAAGGAAACCACTCTCTACCTTCTTTCAGAACCCTCCCCTTCTCAGAGAATCCTCCCACTCACCAGGATGCTGGCATTGGTTGGGGCGTATCCCTGGGCAGCTAGGTAAGTCAACTTCCTCTGCAGATTTGCCACTCCCCTCAACTGGTTCTGCTTCAAGCCAGGTATTTTGTTCCCAAAACTGCAAGGGGTTACTGGCAGAAAATCCACAGAATGGAAAGCCCCCTCGACCCTCCATCAGAATCCTCCCACTCTCAGAGAGCACTCCCTCTCTGATAGGAGCCTAATATCTTGCATATATAAAGAAATGCTACAACTCAAAAATAAAAAGACTAACAACCCATTTTAAAAATGGGCAAGTGACCTGAAAAGACACTTCTCAAGGAAGAAATACAAATGGTTAAAAAGCATATGAGAAAATTCTTGACATCTCCAGTTATTAGAGAAATGAAAATCAAAACTACAATGAGATACAATCTTACACCGATCAGAAAGGCAACTATTAAAACAAGGAATAAAGTGTTAGTACACAGAATAACATGGATGAATCTCGAAGACCTTATGTTGAGTGAAGCATGTCAGGCATTGAAGGATCAACATCATATGACCTCACTGATTTGAATTGAGGAAAGTGTGGAGTCTCTGAGAACCATTGTCTGAAAGACAGGATAACAAGGGAGAGAAAGAGAAGAGAAGGTTGTGAGCCATCACACATATGGACATAATCTATGCTAAAGTGATAGAGTATAGTTGCATATTGAAGGATAGGACAGGTGGGTAGTGATATTAATGGGTTTGGTGGTACAGGGTTGACAAGTGTGTAGATTAGGAATGCTGGGTTAAAATACCCAAGATACTGGAGGGAGAGAAGTGAGGGGGACTAGGTGAACATGGGATTTGTGGTTATGATGTTGAAAGTGTAGTGGTGGGAATCCTCTTACCGTAGTAAGACAAGGTAATGTCACTGCTTTAGGGTGTAGGTTGGGGGGGCACTCAGGAAGGGTTCATCTGGAGTAGGCTTCTGGGGAGTGTGTGAGTGTTCATCCTGTCATAATGTGTTGTGTCAGGGAGTGGAGAACCACACGGTGAGTGGCAAAGAAATGCACCCCCATTTTTGGGAGGACCGATTCACCCAGAAACAGACAGGTGGGTGTCTCTTAGGTACAACGGTGGATCGTAATAGGAGAGGATGATCAGCATGTCAAGACCTCCTGTTGCATGTAACTATGAATCTTGTCATCCAATGAGTCAAGTCAGGCGAGTGTCATGAGCTCCAGGGGGAAAGGGAGGAAGGAACAGAAAAGATCAAACAGGCGATATTTAGTGGTCATGGGAAATAATTTTCATTGCCTTACAAAAATGGACACAGGACATGGTAAATATCATCAAAAATTATTAAACTGTACTATCTAAATTATAAATTATACTGTAAACCATTGACAATGTTTAGTAGCTATGCTTCGATATCTGTATAACAGTTACAACAATGCTACCATCCACATAAAAAAGGTTTTCATATGGGGTGAGGAAAGGGGAAGGAGATTGGGTATATGGGAGTTTCTAGTATTCTGTGTGTGACTTTGCTGTGACCTAAAACTTCTTTGAAAATCAAATGAAAATTTGGGAGACACTGGGGAGTGACAGGGAGCAGGTGCCACAGTACGGTCTGGACACCTGATAGTGCAGTGATAAAAGGAAAAATGTTAAAAAAAATTTTTACCAATTTTTCTTTTTTTTCCCCCATTTTTGGAATATCCCAATCCTTTAGTTTTATTTTACTTTTAGTGTTTTTTTGTTTCCATGTATTTTATCTCTTATGTTTAAACTTATCTTTATTATTCCATTTTCCTGTTAGTTGAATTTGACCATTATATGGGCTTCATCTTCAAGGAAGGTTTGGATCAGAGAATGGTTACAATGGGGGCAGCAGAGGATCATAGGTTGGGGATATCTGGGATGGGGGTTTCATGAGAGGAAGTTCACCTGAATGCACATGAAAGATATATAAAATTGTTCAAAAGACCAAGGGGTGGGGAAAGGTCACAGTGGGTAGACAATCACTCAGTAAATGAGGGAATACTGAATTCCCAGCCTGGAGAGCTCTGCCACATTCTCCAAGGGAACATGAACAGTCCCCTGAGTACAGGAGCAATGTCTGGCAAGGGATGAGGTTCCACTGATGGGTTCTTGTTATTGATGACTAGCCTTATGAGTCTTTGCTCTTGTAATTGAAACTTAGCCTACTGTTACAGGGTGCCTAAGGGTTGCAAATTGAGCACCTCCCTGTTGCTCAAATTTGGCCTCTCTCTAAGCAAAACTCAGCATATGCATGCATTACTCCCCCCCCGCAAGTGTGGGATATGACTCCCAGGGATAAGCCTTCCTGGCAATGATGGATTAATACCAAGTGCCAACTGGCAATACGACTGGAAAAAGACCTTGAATAAAAGGGGGAAAAGGTAAAGACAAATGAGTTCATGTGGCTAAGAAACTTCAAAGAGAGTCGGGAGGTCATCCCAGAGGTAACGCACACCACAGTAGGATTTCATAGAACACCAAAGTAGACATCATCCCACACAGAGGGGCTCCTGAGGGCTCTGGAGACACCCAGGTCCTATATAAGGGGGGATAGCTCCAGAGATTGATGCCTTATCAGTGGGCTCTACTTTGGAATCTGTGCACCCGAAAGTGAAAGAGTTGGACTCACATAAGTCCTCCCTGCACGTGGTCCATCAGTCCCTTCTATTCAAACCTATATGTGAGGCTGGAGTTTGTAGGTGTACTTTTAGAGACTGGAGCCTCTGGCCTGCCCATTTGCCAGCTGTGCCTGGAATCTTGGTGGAGCTGCAACTCCTACTCTACAGCTCCTGGTGAGGAGACGATGATGGTCAAAGGCCATCCCAGGGAATGGAGTGAGCTTGCAGCTGCAGGCTGGATAATCCCATCCATCATATCCTTGGTATATAAGCCCCCTCTCACTTGGAGGTGGAATGGACATCACCATCCCAAACTCCTCAGGATTAGGGGAAGATCTATGGACTAGAGTGGACTTAATGTTATTCTGCTGTAGACATAATGTGATTCAAGCAATGGAAGAAATTACAACAGTGAGGTGGAGCCAGTGCCCACTGGATGATTTTGGAGCAGGGAAGGGAAAAGCAGTTGTTATACAGGTGTTTTTTCATGACTTGAGAATTATCCTGAGTGACATTACAATGACAGATATAGACCATTTTACATCAGCATATAAAATGCAGAACTGTGTGGGAGAGAGTGTGTTCTACAATGTGAACTATGGTCCATGCTTAGTGGCAAAGCCCTAGGATGTGTATGTCCATTAGAGGTGATGTGCCACACTAATGAAAGATGCTTATGTGGGATGTTATGGCAGGTGTGGGAGGTGAGGAACCTGGAAATCCCTGTAATTTTTGTGTAACATTTATGTAATCTAAGCATCTTTTAAAATATTTTTTTAAAAATGGTTATTACAGAAAAATAATTTGTACAAAATATTTTTCAGAGCATAAAACATTCATATGGATATAACCAATATAAGCAAATTATTAATATTATTTATTAAAATGTTCAAAGAAAACGTAAAATATATTTATAAAGTCAAAAGGATTATATATATGTAAAATATTACCAAAATAAATATTTTAAAATTAAAAAAAAAGACAATCTGGTATGGCTTTATCTCTGACAACATTAGGGAGCATGGAGATAAGAGCAGTCATGCAGAGACCCTAGGTCAGTATGAGTGATTTAGTTTACATTCTTAAACAATGTAAAAAATTTAATCCTGTTTTAATAAGGAGACATGTTCTAATTAGAGTAATAAGAGTTTCCCTTTGGTTGGGACATGGAATACAGTTTGGAAGTGTCTTATTCTTTCTGTGAGGAGTTTGAAACTAAACAGTTTGCTCAGACTACAGAGAAAGGAGGCTTTTGGGGGGAAGAACCTCAAGGGGTCACTTGGAGGAAGGTTCCCTAGTCCTGTAGGGTGAGATATTGGGTTTGTCTTCAACAAAACTGTAATAGTGACAAAGTTTAAGGTTTATTACTAATAGTTCCTCAAGCCAGCCTGGGCACACAGAGAGGTGAAGGCAGAATTCCTCCCAGAACTTAGCAGTGGGTCACCCACACATGGGGTGTCTTCTCTATTTAAGGGGAGCTGAGAATGGGATGTCTCAGTTTTGCATGGTTGTTTCCTATTAGGTCTTTCACATGGCTTTAGCAGCTAGGGCCCTTGACCAACTGGGCCTTAGGTTAAGTTCATTGCTCATTCTCCAGGGAAGGGTTGCCTATCTGTTTTTTTTAAAGATTTATTTATTTATTATTTATTTATTTACTCTACACATTTTAAACCCCCCCCCATTTGCTGTTTTTGTGTCTATTCACTGGGCAATTCTCTTTGTCTGTTTCCTGCCCTCTCTTCTCATCCTTCTCCTCCTGCTTTCACTGGGATTAGAACCTGGGAATCTCCATTGTGGGAAAGAGGTCTTCTGCCACCTGCACAACCTCAGTTCCTGGTTTTTTGACATGTCTCATCTTGGCTCTCCCCTGTGTCTATCTCCTGCTATGTCATCATCTTGCTGCATGACTCAGCGGGGACTGGCATACCCACACACAGGGCCTGGTGACACAGGCACCTTCTATGTTTCTTTATTTTACCAGGAGGTCTTGGGGGTAGAAATCAGGTCCCTCCATATGGCAAATGGATGCCCAGCTATTTGACCACAACCGCCCCCCTGCTTATCTGTTTTGCCCTAAACTTGACAGTGTAGGCAGCACCTAATTGATGTTCTGACTGCTTCCAGGATAAATGACGCTGTAATGCCAAGGCTGTTGACTAAGACTGAATTACTTGAACCAAGAAAATGTTAAATGTTACTAGGAAGACTCAGTCAGATATTTAAGTAATTGTTTGAGTAGGATACTGAGTAGCAAAGTGCAAAAGAGTGCACAGAAAAGAATTTGAAACTCAGTCTTTAACCAGTCACTTCAGGATCTAGGATCTCTCCATGAGAACAGAATGAAGCCATTTGGCAGTATGGGGATTTCGGAGAAAAATTGAGTGAGTGTAGGTATTGTTTCTATTTGTGTCATAAGGTGCATATGTCCTCTCAAACCCTCCCCAAATTAGTAATATAAATGCAGACCCTATGCTGTCTGGCTCGTATATAGTCTAAAGCCAGACAGTTGTCTAGGGCCATCTGGGCTGGGTACTCATGGGATTGTTGCATTAAGGCTAAAGTTTCTTGGAGGTTTTTCAAGGAATTAGCTAGAGGGGAAGAAAGACTGGTATTATCCTGTATGATTGGTTGCTGTGTGCCGAGTGTGGTGGCACCTAGCCTTGTCCCATGAGGGAAAACAGTAGGCCTATTCCTAGTATTATAGGAAGTAATAGTATTATATCAGAGACATGTGAGGGTAATATGATGTGGTCCTTCTGGTGTTCTCTGGAGTGGCAGATTCAATGAGGCTAGGGTGCACTGGTAAGAGCAAATGTGACTCCCCAGGTGCAAGCATGGATGCAGTTTGCTAGGGTTTTGGGAAAGGAGAAGGGCATGTACTGGAATCCAATCTGTAATGGACACCACATATTTGTCAGGGAAGCACAAGTAATTCAGGGTTTTCTCTGGGTGATCAGATAATATATTGGGGTGATGGTTCATGGACTTCTGTCCTGCTGGGCAAAATAGTTGTATTTATCCATATGGAGAGGGGACCAAGACAGATGTGGAGGACTTGTAAGAAACATTGGTGCCAGATGTAGTATATTGTATGTTGAAGTGTCCTACTTGGGAATACTTAAGCATTTTCAAGAGGCTCCGTGCATGAGTTATAAGGACACATGGCATACTGTCTTTGTAGTTACTAGGTATAGGGTTAATAGGTAAGCCAGATAGGCTACTTATTCTGGAAATAAATTTCATTGAGTTTAATAACAGGCATAGAAATTGTAGCACCTGAGAAAATAGGGGCTTGTTTCAGCACAGCATGCAAAGTATTTTGGGTTCTTTTAGGGAACTAGGAACTTAGTGATGATTTGAGTTACTGGGGCTTTTCTGGTTTCCTGGGATGGCCCCTTGGAATAGGCATGAAAGCTGGTGTAAGGGTAAGCCCTGGTGTTGCCATGATTTCCAGAAGCTAACAAAAGGTGAATTGAGGCAAGCAGTTTAGTACATAGAATACACTCAATTTAAGGCCAAGTTTCCTGTGAGGCAGGGGAAGCTAATGTTGGGGGTGGTGGTCAAATTTGGGCATCACAACACACATTCCTTCCATTTCCAGATTTTATGCTTAATGACCAAAGGTGCCTCGCAATCTGACTGGTGTCAAGAGGTGTTCTCACAATAGGGAACATAGCTATGAGGGCTGCATTTAAGATAAGTGGATATCTCAGCTAGATGCAACTCTGTGGTGTATCTGGGGAATGCTAAACAAAGCAGGCACAATGGTAGTTATCATCTCATGGGTCATAGGTACTGGCTTTGAGTGGGTACTACAATCTGTTAGATTTAGAGTCCAGATTTTTAGCAATGTTAGACAGGAGTTGTCTTAGACATGACCCAATGGCTTCCTCTGGTCCCACAAGAACTGAAATCTCCCATGGTGAGTTCTTGGGTTAAGGTGGAGTTGCCTATGACAGCAGCATCTCCAGCTATGACTTCATAGGCTGGGGTGATGTTATTGAGATGATGGACTTAGAAGGGTCTCCAGGAGACAAATGTGATGACTGTGCACTCTGATTGTAGGCATAAAGCCATGAGGTTCTTCAAACTATTACTCTGCATCCTGTTCCATTACTACTTTGGTTACAGAGGCTTATCAGTCTCTGTGTGTCCTCTGAGGAATATTCTGCCAAGGCTTGAGTGGTGCCATCTGGGGTGACCATAGATTCTTCTATCCCCAGGTAGAATAATTTAGAAGCAAACACACTTCCCTGACTAAAGATAAATCTAGGATGTCCCTCCTATATGTTAAGCTCAAGCATGTCAGGACCCACTGTGGGTCAGTGTTCCATAGAAATAGCAGTCAAATTGGGTTAAAGCTGGGACACCCCAGAGGCCACTACCCTGACACTGGAATTTGGTCTACAGTGGTGGGTGGTTTGGTAGTATTTAGACACTTGTACCTTGGGGTCATTTGTTGTATAGTGTCTGAACTGCCCTGTTTAGATCAAGATTTCATGGTGTTTAGAGTGCAGCCCTTAATGTACTGCTTTCCAGCAAGCTTCAGTGACCCCCAGTCTGGAGTTTAATTTCTGAAGAAGGGGGTGTTTTACCAGTAGTCCTCTAGGCTACTGAACCCTGGGTCCAATAGGAGCCCCATGAACCAAGTCATACATAGATAACAAGGCTACCAACAAAAAACATAAGCATTTTGTAACTCAGGGCCCTTTCATTGGTGCCTTCATGATGACACTGATTAGAGGGTTGCTTTCATTATCATTTCATTGGTGTCTTCTCCCACATTTGGCAGGGGCCTTGCCTTGTAATTGTACCTCTATGTGATCATTGCCTGATGTTGTTGATGCCCACTGATTTGAGGGATTCTTCTTCTTCCTTAGTGAACCAAACTGCCTCCGTGGGACCTTAAGAAACTAGTCCAACTTCCTGTGGAGAAATGTGGGATACAATAAAGGACTTTTTAACAGCTAAAAAAAAACTTTGATTATACACTTTGGATAGATATTATTGTAGGTGAATATAACTGAATAAAACTGCTTAATAAACAAATAAATAGTTGTTCAAGAATAGCCAGAAGCAGCAGCTATGTATGACAAGGGAAACAGAGATTGAGAGGTGAGGAATTTTCTTGTTTGTTTGTTTTTAGTTAATTATTATAATTATTGAAATAATGAAAATGCTTTAATAATGATTAAAGTGTTTAACAGAAAACTTGTGATTATAACAAATACCATTGATTGTACACTTTGGATAAATTGTATACTTTATTAATATGCATCAATAAAATCGGTTTGTTTAAAAAAATAATGTTTATACCAATCACATGGGGATCTGGATAAATGCAGATTGTCTCCAATCTGGAATGAATCAATAAAGCCTAGAAGGTGATAGCTGAACAAGAAGCAAAAATGGGATATTCTCTTATTTATTTAGGTTTTTATTTTTGGTGTTATTTTTAGGAAGTACCAGGGATTGAATCCAGGACTTCATACATCTGAAGCAACTGCGGTACTACTGAGGTACACCTACTCCACTTATTTTTGAATGATGATAACTGATCCCTAACAATAACAGAAAGTTTCTATTGAGAAATTACTGGCATTTTTCCTCTAAACATGGATTATCTAATTGGATTTTCAAAATAAATCCACAAAGTAAATATTCTAATAATTCACATTTTATAGATAATTAAAATGAGGGAGTAAGTAGCGTTCCCATGGCTATAGTACTTAAGTGGTGGGTCTGGTTTTGAACCCAGCAGATTGAATGAAAAGACCAAAATCCATATGTGATTGTTTTGAGCTGTATGTATCCCTGAAAGATACGTTCTTAAACAATTCAAGTTGGTAGAAACCCATTGTAATTAAGGTCTCTTGAAGATGGTTAATCAGTTTAAATGGGGCCCAAACCAATTTTAATTTTGTTAATTCTATTTCACTTTATAAGTGAAATGAAACTCAGAGAGAGAAAACCACAGAAGAAGAAGCCAGAAGCAGACTATCAGTAGAACCCAGAAAAAAAGCAAGAGATCAGGAGATACTTCTATGCGCATTGCCATGTGACAAACTAAGTACCAAGGAATGCCAGCAGCCAGGCTCAGAACACATTCTTCATAAGAAAGCATCACCTTGATGATGCCTTGATTTTGACTTCTACCTTAGCCTCAAAAGTGTGAGCTAATAAATTTTCATTGTTTAATTCAACTGATTCCCTGGTATTTTCTTGAGCATTTCAGGAAAATTAAAACATATTTTGGTACCTAAGTGGAATGATGCTATTGCAAATATAAAAAATGTGGAAACAGCTTTGGAATTGGGTTATGGATAGATGCTGGAAGGATTTTGATGAGCTTGATAGAAAAACCCTCGAATTCTTAGAAACTGTTGGTATAAATATGAATGCTAAAGAGATATCTGATGATGCATTAAATGGATTTAATGGATGAGTAATTGGAAACTCTAGGAAAGGTGACCTTTGTTTGAAATTCACAGAGATCTTGGTGAAATTATGGCCTGATGTCAGAAGAAAGGCAGAACCTGAAAGTGATAAACTTGGATATTGAACTGAGGAAATTTCTAAGCTGTTGGGGTTGTACTCCTGGTTTCTTCATGAAATTTATAGTTAAAGGAGAGAGTACCCTCTCATAGTTCTTTTTATTTCAATAGATTCCACAGTAATGTCCTCCCATCTTTGCTTTTTTTGTTGTTCTTAAAAATACCTTTATTATAAAATTGTAAAATACATATATAAGTAGAATGAAAGAAATTACAAATTTTAAAAGAGGGTGCAAAGCCAGGTTAGATTTTATATAATCAATTATAAGAAATAGTATAGCAACAATTTAAATTTAAATATTTTTTCTAATATAATAGAAAGTAATGATAACATAATTCTAAATTTTATATGACAGCTCTAACTATTGGATATAATCTCTAGGAATGAAATAAAGTATTGATTTAGTTATTTAATTTCCATTTAGAACATAATTCTTTCTGGATGATCAAATTCTTCTTTGGGAATTCTTCACATCTTATTGGAATGAATTACAGCATATAACAATATACCAAAGTATAATTTTATGAGGCAGAAAAACTCAAAATCTCTTTAAACAGTAGTTATGCTAAATTATCTTTTCTGATTTTGATTATTTGTATTCTTTCTCTTTTTTTGTCAGCCTAGCTCAAGGTTTGTCAATTTTATTGATCTTACCAAGAACCAAATTTTGCTTTTGTTGTTTCTTTCCATTTTTTTGTTTGCTTTCTATTTCATTTACCTACAATCTATTATTTGTTATTTCCTTCCTTCTGCTTGCTCTTAGTTTTCTGGTTCTTCCAGATTTGAGATCTGGAAGTCTTTCATCTTTTTGATGTAAGCATGTAGATCCATAATTTTCCATCTCAGCACTACCTTCAATGCATCCCCTAAGGTCTGATATATTGTATTTTCATTTTCATTCTCCTTAATATATTTCCTAATTTTTCTTCTGAGTTTCTCCTTAACCCATTGTTTGTTTAAGAGTATGTTGTCTAATTTCCACACATTTGAAAATTTTCCATTCCTCCCTCTGTTGATGATTTCTAGCTTAATTCCATTGTGGGCAGATAATATATATTGTATGTTTCAATGTTTTTGAATTTTTTGAGATTTCTTTTGTGACACAGCATATGGTTTATCTTGGAGAATGATCCATGTGCACCCTAGAATAATGTATATTCTATTTTTCTTGAGGGAAGTATCTCTATATATCTGTTATGTCTAGTTTGTTTAGAGTATCATTCATGTCCTATACTTCATTATTGATCTTCTGATTACCTGTACTATCCATTAGTGATTGTGGTGTGTTAAAGTCCCCAACTAATAATGTAGAACCATCAATTTCTCCTTCCAAATCTCTCAGTACTTGCTTCATATATTTTGGGGTCCTGCTACTAAGTCCATTTATATTTATAATTGTTACAAATTTCTGTTGAATTGTCCCCTTTATCTGTACATAGTGACCATCTTTGTCCCTCCTAACCAGTTTTAACTGAAAGTTATTTTATCTGATATTAATATAGCCATCCTGGTTTGTTTTGGTTCATAATTGAATGATATATTTTTTCCCATCCTTTCACCCTCAACCTAGTTGTACATTTGAGTTTAATGTGAGTCTCTAGCAGACAGTTTATGTTTGGATCATTTTTTAAAATTGATTTTGCCAAACTCTGCCTTTTGAATGGAGAGTTTAATCCATGTATATTTAATGTCACCATGATAATATGGGGTATTTTTCTGTCATTTTTCTCTTTAGACTTTGGAAGTCATACCATTTTTGTCCCTCACTTCTGTTAACACTTACTATAGTTGATTTTTTATTTAAAATTTTTATTAATGTATATTATTCATATATTAACAAATAAACAAGAAGTGTATAGTAAAAGTTGTGAATTTACAAAACAAACATGCATAACACAATAGAGGACTCCCATACTTCACCCCATGACCAATAACTTGCATTGTTGTGAAACATTTGTTACAAATTATGAAAGAACTTCATCAAAGTATTACTACTATATAAGATATGGACTATAGCTAGAAGTATTTGGTACCATATTGCATGCATTCTCATTTCTATCTGATATATTTTTGCTCTATATTTCTTGTGGCTACCCTGGGATTAAAATTAATATACTACATGTAAAACAATCACCTTTAGTTTGATACCAACTTTATTTCCATAGCATGCACACATATTTTCCCGTATTCCTCTGTCCTACCATTTTGTATTTGTTACCACATATATCTGTACATTGAATATGCAAAAACAAAGAATTATCATAACTTTTTATGCATTTACATTTTAGCACCTGTAGGAAATAAGAAGTGGAGTGACACATGAAACAATACAATGCAATAATACTGGTATTTATAATTCCACAAATTGTTATATTTACCACAGGTCTTATTTCTTTAGGTCACTTTGATCCAGTGTCTTATAACATTACCTTGAAGAACTCCCTATAGAATTGCTTATGGGGCATGTCTAGTGTGATGAACTTTCTCAGCTTTTGTTTCTCTGAGACTGTCTTAATCTCTCATTTTTGAAGGAAAGTCCTGTTAGATATAATACTCCTCTCCTAGCTGTCATCCCCCCCCCCAGCACTTTGTGTATTCCAACCCACTGTCTTCATAACTGAGTTTTCCTGGGCTGCCCAACAAATGCAGGCTTTTAGCTAACTTCCCCACAGTTTTGAGGAAGCACTGCTTTTGCATATCTCCACCTCTTCTGCCTCAGTCCTGGGAAGGTTTAAACAATGGCTTTAGTTGCCTTTGTCTTGGGTGGGTTGGAATATCATCTATGCTCTTCCCAGTTCTTAAAAAAGAGGATTTTTATGTCCCTTTCCATCAACAGTGAGTTAGCCAGGAACTGTATCCTGAGGTAGCCTGCAAATAGAGTGGGAGATGAGTGCCTGTACTGCCAATGGGAGAGCATAATTTACCATACTTTACAGTAGTTGATCAGCCTTTTCCTCCAGCTATTGTCTGGATTCCATAAAGTGTTTTTCTGGCCTCCAGGTTTTCAAAATAGTTGCCTCAGACAATTCCTGCCTCTTTAGTAATTGCTTCAGTGTGAGGACTGAATACTGGAGCTCCCTACTCTGCCACCTTTCCCAGAAGTTGCAAATATGTTTTTTAAGGTACAAAGTTTACTTGATATTTAGTTAAAAGAAAGGTTACACATATTTTCAGTATTACTGTGTTTTAATTTTTGTATCCTTTAAGTGCTCAATGCATCCTGTGCATTTCTTCATTTTCTTTTATTGCCATGTAGAATATATGCTTTTAGTTTTTATTTCAAATATCAGTTTTTAAACATATATGTCCAGAATTTTCTGATTTTACCTCTGTTCCCATATTTATTCTTCACTGTGATTATATGTTGTTTTGATGTGATAATTTAATTTAAAAGTTTAATATTATATGATCTCATTTATATGAAATAATTACCACATGCACATTCACAACTTAAAAAATTAGAATACAGGTTATCAGTGTCAAGAGTGAATACTGGGAAAGGGATGTTAGGGCATATTTACACAGAGATTCAATTTGGGATGATGGAAAAAATTTAGTAAGGGATGGTGGTGATGGCAGCACAACATTGTGAATGCAATTACACGACTGAATTGCATACAGGTGAACCTTGGAGATATTGCAAGTTAGGTTCTAGACCACCATGATAAAGTGAATATTGAAACAAGGGAGTCACACAATTTTTCAGTTTTCCAGTGCATATAACAGTAATGTTTAGACTACACTACAGTCTATTACGTATACAATAGCATTATGTCCAATAAAATGCATATACCTTAATCTAAAAAAATACTTTATTGCTAAAAATTGTTAACCATTATCTGAGTCTCCAGTGAGTCATAATCTTTTTGCTGGTCGAGTGTCTTGCCTTAATGTTGATGCTAGTGGTTGCTAAAGGTTGGGGTGGCTGTGGCAATTTCTTAAAATAAGAGAAAAATGAAGTTCCCCAATTTGATAGGTTCTTCTTTCATGAAAGTTTTCTATATAGCATGCAATGCCCTTTGATAACATTTTACCAACAGTAGAATTTCTTTCAAATTTGAGTCAACCTGAAGACAACCAGGATTGAGTCAACCTGGAGACAACCAGCAAAATGGTGGCAGACTAAGGAGCTCCAAGAGTCAGTGTGTGCTACAGGACAGTTAGTAATCACCCAGATGAATCTAAAGCACCTGAGATGAGAAGAGCATCCTGCAACATCCTTGAATGAATGGAAGGAGGATACTGCCCATCTGCAAAGAAGATTCATAAGCAGAACCCTCCACACCCTGGAGGCTGGTACCCCTCCTTCACTGGTGGCCCACGCTGCCATGGGAGCTCTTCCACAGCTGGAGTTGGAAGCTCCTCTTACCCAAAACAGGGGAGGAAGAGATGATTGGGCATTAACTTCAGTTACTAATTAGTAAATTCAGCAGGCTAAAATATAATTCTAAGAACAGCTAAAGTTTGAACCTGTGCAAGTCAGAAAGAGGTTGGTAGCTGCCATTTTAACTCTGCTCCTGGCATGAGGGGAAGCAGGAGGGACTAAAAATCAGAGTCATAGTAGGGACAGGTTTATTTCCATCCAGTTCAGATTTCAGCTCTAGCATAAGCCCCAGCCCCACCTCTGGCCGGGAGGAAGCTGGGGTGGGGTCTGTGCCAGCCATCCCAGAAAAATACAAGCCACACTTTGGAAGCCAGTAATCATCCTACTCTGGTAGCACAAGCTGCCTCAGGACCTATTTTGTGGCTGGAGTTGGAAGCTCCGACTCCCAAAAACAGGGGAGGAAGAGATAATTGGCCACCAATTTCAGGTATTGATTAGTAAATTCAGCTTGCTAAAGTATAAGCCTAAGAACAGCTATAGTTTGAACCTGTCCAAGTCAGAAAGAGGCAGTAGCTGCCATTTGAACTCCACCCCCAGCAAGAGGGGAAGCAGGGATGATTGAAAATCACAGTGACTGTAGAGACTGATTTCTTTCACCCAGATTGGCCTGCAGACCTAACTGGTCTTCAGCCCCACTCCTACCATGGAGGAAGCTGGTGGGCCCTGCATCAGCCTCTCTGGGTAACTTTAGGTACATTTGGCTGGCAAGACTGAATAGTTGGAAGTCTACCAGGACAACTGTGGTCATTTTGGTCCCATATGGCATAGATTGCTGCTCACATCTTCAGCTCCATCCCCAACTCAAGCAGAGGAGAAAGGGGCATGAAGTTTCATCAGCATCTCTGGGCATCTACAGTCTAGGCCTGCACAACTTGGACTATTACACACAGCTATGACTCTGTCCAGACCCCTGGAAAGGATAATGCCAGGAAAAGCTTCATTGGTCCCTGGGGCAATGAGGACAGCTTAAGCCTCCATAGCTTATAGCACCAATGACATCCTTGGCTCCTACTATACAAATAGCAAGGAAGAAAGGGCAAGAAAACCCTAACCTAAAGAGAGAAACTGCACCCAGAATAAATACTCTAGTAAGCCAGATGCCAGGACACCAAGAAAAAAATTACAATCCACACCAAGAAACAGGAAGACACGGCCCAGTTAAAGGAACAAGATAAGCCTCTAGATGACAAAAAAGAGTTGAGACAACTAATCATAGATGTTAAAACAAATCTCCTTAATAAATTAAGTGAGATGGCTAAAGGGATTGAGGATATTAAGAAGACATTGGATGAGCACAAAGAAGAATTTGAAAGCATACATAGAAAAATGGCACATCTTATTGGCATGAAAGGTGCAATAAATTAAATTAAAAATACACTGGAATCATATAATAGCAGATTTGAGGAGGCAGAAAAAAGGATTGTTGAGCTTCAAGAAATGGCCTCTGAAAGTGAACATACAAAAGAACAGATGAAGAAAAGAGCAAAAAAAAATTAACAAAGTCTCAGGGAAATAAATGACAGCAAGAGATGTGCAAACATACATGACAAGGGTGTCCCAGAAGGAGAAGAGAAGGGAAAAGGACCAAAAGAATATTTGAAGAAATAATGTTAGAAATTTTCTCAACCTTATTGAAGGACATAGATATCCACATCCAAGGAGCACAACGTACCCCCATCTGAATAAATCTGAATAGACCAACTCAAAGACACATACTAATCAGAATGTCAAAAGCCAAAGACAAAGAGAGAATTCTGAGAGGAGTAAATGAAAAGCAATGTGTAACTTATAAAGGATACCCAATAAGATTAAGTGTCAATTTCTCACTAGAAACCATGGAGGCAAGAAGACAGTGGTGTGATATATTTAAGATACTGCAAGAGAAAAACTTCCAGCCAAGGATCTTATAAGCGGCAAGACTGACTTTAAAAACTGAGGATGAGTTTATAATATTCACAGATAAATAGAAACTGAAAGAGTTTGTAACCGAAAGACTGGCTTTGCAGGAAATACTAAAGAGTGTTCTACAGTCTGAAAAGAAAAGACAGGCAACAGAGCTTGGAAGATAGTCTAGAAATGAAGATTATGTCAGTAAAAGTAAAAGTGTCAAAAAAGTGGTGGAAAAAAGCATGACAGAAAAAACCCAAAGGTCAAAATGGATGAAATAAGAGCTGTCTTTACAGTAATAACATTGAATAATAATGGATTAAACTCCCCAATCAAAATACACAGACTAGCAGAGTGGTTAAGAAAATATGAGCCACCTATATGCTGTCTGCAAGAGACACATCTTAGACCCAAGGATACCAATAAATTGAAGGTGAAAGGCTGGAAAAAGATATTTCATGCATTCAGCAACCAAAACAACAACAGCAACAACAACAACAAAACCAACCAGAGTAACTATGCTTATATCAGATGAAACAGACTTTAAAAGACACTACTAATGCACAATCTGAGGAGGCAGTCAGGGGGAATAATTCCATTTACAATGACAACTAGAGGAACCAAATATTTGGGAATAAACTTAGTCAGTGATGTAGAGCACTTTTATTCAAAAAACTGCAACTCATTTTTAAAAGAAATAAAAAAGTCATAAATAATTTGAAAAACACTCCATGCTCATGGGTTGGTAGACTAAATATCATTAAGATGTCAGTTCTACCTAAATTGATATACAGATTCAATATAATCCAGATAAAAATTTCACCAGCATTTTTAAAATAGATGAATAACATGATTATCAAATTTATTTGGAAGTTTAAGTGGTCCTGAATAGCCAGAACCATCTTAAAAAGGAAAAGTGAAGTTGGAGGACTCTCACTTCCAGACTTTAAATCATATTACCTAGCTACAGTGGTAAAAAACAGCATGATACTGGCATAAAGAGACACAGACTAATGGAACCGAATTGATGGTTAAGAAACAAGCTTTCACATCTATAGTCAAGTGATATTTGACAAGTCTGTCAAACCCACAACTCGGGTAGAACAGTCCATTCAACAAATGGTGCCAAGAGGACTTGATATCCATAGCCAAAAGAAGGAAATAAGACCCCTATCTCACACCTTATATAAAAATTAACTCAAAATGGATCAAAAACCTAAATATAAAAGAAAGAACCATAAGACTTCTAGAAGAAAAGTAGGAAAATATCTTCAATACCTGGTAGTAGGTGATGGATTCTTAAAGGAGATAAGAGGAGGACTGAGATGGACTACTGATGTTTAATGTATGTAGAAGTTTTAATTAACTTTATTGTAAAAATGTGGAAATGTATAGAGTTGATGGTAACACTTTATAGTGAGTAACAGCTGGTTTATAAATTGGAATGTGGCTGAAAAGGGCAGTCTAGGCATGTAAATGCCAGTTGAAAGAAAGCTAAAGAATAATCTAGGGACTGAATAGCACAGTAATCCCAGAGGTGGATGAGAATTGTGGTTGATGTACAAATGCAAGAGTGTCCCTTGTGAGCTAGATCAGGTATACATCACTATTGCAGGGTGGTGGGGATGTGGAAAAGAATGGGAAAAATACAACTAGAAGGATGTATGGACTGTGGTTTACAGTAATAATTTAATATCGATGCATCTAAGTCAAAGATGTGCTGTGCTGATAATGGCAGAATATGGAAAAATTGTGCCAAATTTACGCTATAGACCTGGTAATAGTCTGATGAAATTATCTCATAATCTGTAACAAATGTTCCACCACGGTGTGGTGTGTTGATAGAGGGGTGTTGTATGGAATTCTGCACATGTGCATGATTGTTTTGTAAGTTTACAACTTCTGTCATAAAAATATATTTTTAAAAATTATAGGGTAAGTTGGGGAAAAACATACCAAATTTAAGATAAGGGCTACAGTTAGTAGTAAGATTTTGATGATATTCTTTCATTGTTTGTAAAAAGTGTCTCACAGCAAAGCAAGATGTTGGTGGTGGGTTGATGTGTGGGACCCTTGTATGGTGTTATGATTTGTAAGTTCACAACTTTTACTCTTCACTTATTGTGTATATATGTTCATATATAAATGATAAAATAATAATAATATAATAGGATGGGTTGGGCAAAAATACACCAAATGTAAGATACTTTGGTTGGTAGTAAGATTTTGAGGATGCTCCTTAATCATTAGTTAAAAATGTTTCACAACATTGTAAGATACTATTGGTAGGGTGAGGTAAGGTGTCCCTGTATGATGTTATGCATGTTAGTTTTGTAAGTTCACTACTATACTATACACTTAGTGTTTATGTATGTTTATGTATGGGTGATATACTTCAATAAATTTTTATAAATGCAAATAAAATAAAATCCTAGGCATGAGATAGAAACTGAGCAACAGAATAGACCCTTTAAGATAAACAGATACCTAGGCATCAGCAAGACATTACATGCCATACTAAGGAAAAGGAATATATGGTCCAGTCAAATAAACAAACAATAAATCAAGAGGAGACTCAGAATGTGGAATAATTAATCAAAGATATCCAAATAACCTAAATCAATTCAATGAGATGAGGGAAGAGGTAAAGGTATTAAGAAGACACTGGATGAACATACAGAAGAAATTGTAATCATACATAAGAAATAACAGATCTTATGGTAATGAAGGTTACAATGGAAAGAATTAAGAATACACTAGAATCACACAACAGATTTGAACAGATGAAGAAGCAAATTAATAAAGTAGAAGCTAAGACATCCAAATTTGCACCGATAGAAGAACAAATGGACAAAGAAATGAAAAAAAAAATCAGCAGGTACTTGGGGAATTGAATGTTGCTACAAAAAGAACAAACGTAACCATTATGGGTGTCCCAGAGAGAGAAAAGAAGGCAAAAGGGTCAGAAGGAGCACAAGAGGAAGTAATAGCCCTAAATTTTCCAACAATTATGAAAGACAAATATATATATATAAATGCTCAAGAAGTTCAGTACACTCCAAGCAGAAAAAAACCCTGGGAAATCTATTATGAGACACAAACTAATCATATTGTCAAATGCAAAAGATAAAGTGAATATCCTTCAAGCAGCAAGAGAACAGAGATCAATTATATAGAAAGATTGCTCAATAAGATTTAATGCTAGTTTCTCATTTGAAACCATGGAGGTGAGAAGGCAGTGGTAATACATAGTTAATATGCTGTAAGCAAAAAATAACCTGCCAACTAAGAATTCTGTATCCAGCACAATTGTCCTTCAAAAATGAGGGAAAGATCAAAATATTCACAGCTAAATAGAAATTGAGAGAATATGTCAGCAATAGTCAGACCCTTCAAGAAATACCAAAGGGAATTCTACAGGTTGAAAGTAAAAGACAGGAGTGAGAGGTTTGGAGGAGAGTGTAGGAAGGAAGAATATTGGTAAGGATACCTAAAAAGTATATAAAGGAAAACAAAAATAAAATATCATTGAATGTAATAACAATAACATTGAATGTTAATAGATTAAACTACACAAATAAGAGACACAGATTGGCACAATGGATAAAAATATGACCCATATATATGCTGTCTACAAGAGACTCAACTTAGACCCAAGGACACAAATAGGTTGTAAGTGAAATACTGGAAAACAATATTCCACACAACAGTAGCCATTAAATGGCTAGGGAAGCTATACTAACATCAGACAAAACAGACTTTATAGGCAAAAATGTAAGAGACAAAGAATAACACTATATATTAATAAAAGGGTAAATCTACTAAAAAGAAAGATTTTATGCACAGAGTGCCGAAATACAAGGGGAAATCACTGGCAAAACTAGGGGGAAAATATATGTCTACTCTAGTAGTGGTTGACTGCAATACACCACTCTCAGAAATATACAGAACATCTCAACAGAGGATCAATAAAGAAACAAAGATCTTGAATAATACTTTAAAGGAACTAGACATAATGGATATATAAAGAACATTGCACCCAAAAACAGCAAGATATGCATTCTTCTGTAGTGTTCATGGAGCATTCTCCAGGATAGACGATACATTAGATCATACAACAAATCTCAAGAAATTTAGAAAGATTAAAATTACACAAAGCCCTCTCTCTGATCAAAATGAAATGAAGGTAGAAATCAATAATGGGTGGAGAACTGAAAATTTCTCAAATATAAGAAAGTTAAACAATGCAGTTACTCTTAAAAAATCAGAGGGTCAAGGAGGAAACTGTAAGACAAATCAGTAAATATCTTAAGAGAATGAAAATGAACAAACAGCATATCAAAACTTATAGGAAATAAGGAAGTCAGTGCTGAGAGGGGAATTTATAGCTTTGAAAGCCTACCTTATAAAGAAGAAAGAGCAAAAATCAAAGACCTTATATCTGGAGTAATTAGAAAAAGGAAGGGGGGAGAAAAAAAGATGGCATCCATTGAAGTTGATGCTCACCATCTCTCTCACAAAAGATGGCTGAATGAGGACAAGATTCTGCCCGAGTGAGCTGTTTTGGGAGCCTTGAGTGGGAGTCTTTGGGGCATCAATCTGGAGGGAGCAGGAAAGGAGAATGATTGCTCAAGATAAAACCATGAGTTTTTAGCACCGTGGCTGCAAAGCATGGATGGCTAAGCTCCATCTTCAGGGCAAAAGGACAACATGAGTCCTGACTTTAGCCGGCCACCCAATAAAAAGGAACATTCTCCAAGAGTGAGAGGGTTCTGGCAAAGGACAGAGAGGGGTTTCCTTTCTGTCAATTTGGTTGCCTGGACCCCCTTTCAGCTTTGGGGAGCATACCAACTGGCTCAAGGTGGCACCAGGCAGAGGAGAGAAGCGAATCTGCTGAAGAAGCCCGATTTCCCTAACTACCCTCGGCGGAATCAACTAATTGACTAGTTCCGTGCTAAAAACTATCAAAATTTCAATTTCCCTAAGGGAGCCTGGTATTAGGAAGCGCTTATTAAGTTTCCAAGAGCCTATTTAGGGTTCCCTGGGAGGAGGGTGTGCTCTAGAAGAGTGTTGAGAATCATTTCTGTGCTCTGAACTCAGCCACCAGGGTCTCGTTTGAATTTCAGAAGGGAACTCAACATGACCAGGAGAGGGGAGTGGGGATCTACTCACACAGCCTGTTGAATTCTACTGCCCTAGGAGAGTCAAACCTGCCCGAGGGAAACTGACTGGATAGCTTTCTGAAGAGCTAACTAACCCCACGAGAATGTTTACCTCAATGGATGAGTTTCTGCCTTGAATATATGAGGTCCCTAGTTCAATTTCAGTCTCCAGTATCTGGTATTGTTCCACCTACCACCAGGATATCAAACAGCCAGCTGATACATTAGGACAGGGAAAACATAGACATTAGTTTTGTATTAGCTTCTTTAGGGTCCCTTATTTTTCCTAAAAAAAAAAAAAAAGATTACTTTAAAAAACATTTTTAACTTAGTTTACTCACTAAAACCCACTTCAAAACCTACAGAGAGAAGGCTTCAGAGTAATGGATTGATGATAACTGGCAGCCTGAAAAACTCCACAGGGGCCTTAGAAGGAATGCTGTTCTTCCTTAGTTTTTGTGTGCTTGCTTCGGTGTTGGTTTGGGTATTTCTGTTGCTTGTTTTTCTTTCCTTTTTCCTTCCCCCCTCTTTTTTTAATTAGGTGCTGCTGGCTTGTTTTTTTCTGTGCTGTGCTTCTTCTTCCTTGATTTCCCAATATCTGTATATACTGATTTTGTCTACCAATGCTATCTCTTTTCCTTCCTTCATCTTTCTATCTTCTACCTCCTGTTGTGGTTCTTACATACCACCTTTGTTTATTTAGGTCTCAATTTTTTTGATTTCTCTTCCTATTTTGTCATTCTGTTTTCCTTTTTTATTAACATTTTTCTTTTTGTCCCTTCTTTTCTCTATCTCCTCATCATTCTGACCTTTTAAATCATTCTATATATTTTTCTTTCTTTGGTTTCCCATTTCATTGTAGGTACTCCACTTTTTTATTCCTATTACTCTACACAGTTTACATGAGTTAAATATTCATTTTACTGAATCTTAAGGGGTCCCATTTCTAAATTTTATTATTATTATTATTATACTTTTACATTTTCTACCTCTTCCGCTCTCTTTGGCCATAATCTTTTCCCTTCAAGGGAACGCAGAAAATAGCAAGGAACTAGAACAAGAAGAATAAGTCTCAAAGAGAAAACACACACTCAAAACCAGCAGAGAAGCAAAACTACACAGAAGAGAGATAAGCTAGTCAACTAAATAAACCCATCAAGATAAAAAGATGACCAGAAGGCAACCAAAAATTACAAACCATACTAAGAAACAGGAAGACATGGCCTAGTGCAATGATTAAACTAAAAATCAAGAAGATATGCAGAACATTGAACAACTAATCAAAACTGTCCAAATATCATGGACCAACTTAATGAAATGAAGGAAGAGGTTAAGATTATTAAGAAGACACTGGAAGAACATACTGAAGAAATGGTAAAAATACATAAAAAGATAAAAGATATGATAGTGATGTATGGCACAATTTAAGAAATAAAAAAACACATGTGAGCACATAACAGCAGATTTGAAAATGCAGAAGAAAGAATTAGCAGTATATCTGAAATCAAACAGAGCATAGAACAGATAGGTAAAAAGAAAAATTCCAGCAGGGACTTAGGGATTTGAAACACAACACAAAATGCACAAATTTATGCATTATAGGCATCCCAGAAGGAGAAGAGAAAGGAAAGGAAACAGAAGGAGTGTTGAAGGAAATAATGGCTAAAAACATCTCAACCCAATTGAAGAAGATGGATGTACATGTCCAGAAAGCACAGAGCACCCCAAACAGTATAAATCCAAACAGGTCAACTCCAAGATGTATACTTGTGAAACTGCCCAATGCTCAAGACAAAAAGAAAATACTGAAGGCAGCAAGAGAAAAGAGAACCATCACATACAAGGGAAACTCAATAAGATTAAGTGCTTATTTCTCATCTGAAATCATAGAGGCAAGAAAGCAGTGGTATGACATAGTCAAGGTGTTAAAAGAAAAAATTTCCAATCAAGAATTCTCTATCCACCAAAGCTGGCATTCAAAAATGATGGAGATTTCAAAATATTCACAGATAAACAGAAATAAGGAGAGTATGCCAATAAGAAAACTGCCCTTCAAGAAATACTAAAGGGAGTCCTGCAGGGTGAAAGAAAAAACAGGAGAGAGAGAATTGGAGGAGAGTGTAAGAAAATCTAAAAAGATAAAAAGAAAAAATATATATATATGAAATACATAAACCCAAGGAAAATATGGCTAATGTAAGTAATTCCTTGAGAGTAATAACACTGAACGTTAATGGATTAAACTCGCCAGACAAAAGACACTGATTGGCAGAATGGATAAGTAAATATGACCCACCTATATGCTGTCTACAAGAAACCCACCCTAGATTCAGGGATTCAAGGAGGCCGAAAGTGAATGGCTGGGAAACAATTTTATATGCAAACAACAACCAAAAAAGGTTGGGAGTAGATATACTAATATTGGACAAAGTAGATTTTACATGCAAAACTATTGTAAGAGACAAAGAAGGGCATTATATTAGCAAAAGGAGTAATCTTTCAAAAGAAAGAACAATAAATGCTTCTATTATTATAGTGGGGGACTTTAATACACATTATCACCATTAGACAGAACATCTGGACAGAGAATCAATGAAGAAACAAAGACTCTTAATAATAGATTAGAGGATCTTGACCTCATAGACATATACAGAACACTATACTCAAAAAAAGCAGAATTTACATTTTTCTTGAGTGCACATGGATCATACTCCAAGATAGACCACATGCTAGGCCACAGAACAACTCTCAATGAATTCAGAAAGATTGAGATTATAGAGAGTAATTTCTCTGAACACAATTGAATGAAGTTGGAAATGAGTAAATCCCAGAGAACCAGATTAGGCACAAAGATATGGAAGTTAAACAACACAATCTTAGACAAACAGTGGGTCAAGGAGGAAATTTCAAAAGAAATAAGTAACTATCATGAAACAAATGAAAATGACAACATAACATATCAAAACCTATGGGATGCAGCAAAAGCTGTACTGAGAGGGCAATTCATAGCCATAAATGCATGTATCAAAAAAGAAGAAAGAGCTAAATACAAGACCTAACTGTACACCTGGAGGAATTGGAAAAACAACAACAAACTAATCACAAAGGAAGTAGAAAGAAGGAAACAAGGAAAGCAGATGCAAATATACAAAGTAAGAAATGAGGAAGAAGATATCACCACTGACCCCACAAAATAAAGAGTATCATAAGAGGATATTTTGAAAAAGTATATGCCAAAAAAAAAGATAAATTAGAGGAAATGGACAAACTCCTAGAAACTCACACACAGCCTACATTTACAAAAGAAGAAATTGATGAACTCAACAGTCCAACTACAAGTAAAGAGATAGACACAATCATGAAAAACCTCCCAAAAAAAGAAAGCCCAGGACCAGACAGCTTCAGAGATGAATTCTACCAAACATTCCAAAAAGAATGAACACCAATCCTGCTTGAGCTTTTCAAAAAAATAGAAGCAGTAGGAACATTCCCTAACTCATTCTATAATGCCACCATTAACCTAATAACAAAGCCAAGCACAGATGCCACAAGAAAGGAAAACTAAAGACCAATATCTCTAATGAACCTAGATGCTAAAATCCTCAACAAAATACATGCTAATCACATCCAACAACATATCAAATTAATTATACACCATGACAAAGAGGGCTTCATCACGTGTATGCAAGGATGGTTCAACATAAGAAAATCAATCAATGTAATACACCAAATAAACAAATTGAGAGAAATAAATCACATCATCATCTCTATAGATGCAGAAAAAGCATTTGTAAAAATACAGCACCATTTCTGGATAAAAACACAGCAAAAAATAGGAATAGAAGGAACCTTTCTGAACATGATAAAGGGAATATATGAACAACCCACAGCTAACATCATCTTCAATGGTGAAATCCTAAATGCTTTCCCTGTATTATCCGGAACAAGATAAGGATGCCCACTATCACCACTACTATTTAACATTGTCTTAGAAGTACTTGCTCAAGCACTGAGGTAAGAAAAATATATAAAAGTCATCCAAACTTGAAAGGAAGAAGTAAAAAATTTCAGTATTTGCAGATGACATGATCCCATGCATAGAAAGTCCTGAGAAACCTACAACAAAGATTCTAGAACTTATAAATGAGTTCAGTAAAGTAGCAGGCTATAAGAGCAATGCTCAAAAATCAATAGCATTTCAGTACACCAATAATGAGCAATCAGAGGAGGAAATCAAGAAAAAAAATACCATTTACGATATTAACTAAAATAATCAAATACCTAGGAATAAATGTAAGTAAAGATGTAATCGACTTATATACTGAAAAATACCCAACACTGTTAAAGGAAATCAAAGAAGAATTAAATAAATGGAAGAATATTCCCTGTTCATGGATAGGGAGACAAACATCATCAAGATGTCTATCCTACCCAAACTAATCTACAGATTTAATGCAATCCCAATAAAAATCAACACTGTATTTTTTAATGAATTGGAAAAAATAACTACAAAATTTATTTGGAAGGGTAAGAGGCCCTGATTCATCAAAGACACTGAAAAAGTAAAATGAAGTTGGAGTTATCACAGTTCCTGAATTTAAAACATACTACAATACTACAAAGCTATAGTGATCAAAATTGCATGGTATTGGCAAAAGGATAGACATACCGAACAATGGAACTGAATTGAGCCTTCTTATATGTTTCTTTGTGTATACAGTCACCTGATATTCCACAAGGCCATGAAAGTCACTCAACTGGGAGAGAATGGTCTCTTCAACAAATGGTGCTTGGAGAAATGGCTATCCATATACAAAAGAATGAGAAGGGAACAGCATCTCACACCTTATACAAAAATCAACTCAAGATGGATCAAAGATCTAAATACAATAGCCAAGATCAAAAAGACCTTGGCACATAATGTAGGGAAGCATCTACAGGATCTGGTAATAGGAAATAGTTTCATGAACTTCAACCCAAAGCACAAACAGTGAAAGAAAAAACAGATAAATGGAATCTCCTCAAAATTAAAAACCTTTGCACCTCAAAGGACATTATCAAGAAATTAAAAAGGTAGCCTACAGAAAGGCAGAAACTATTTGGCAAACATATACACGATAGGAGACTAATATCCTGCATATCTATAACAAAAATCCTACACATTGAAAATAAAAAGACAAACAACCCATTTAAAATTTAGGTAAGCAACCTGAAAAGACACTTCTCCAATGTAAATATATGAATGGCTAAAAGCACATGAAAAGATGCTCAACATCAATAGTTATTGCAGAAATGCAAATCAAAACTACAATGAGATACCATCTTACACCGATTAGATTGGTGGCTATTGAAAAAAAAAGAGTGGACTATAAGTGTTGCAGAGGATGTGGAAGAATGTGAACCCTCCTCAACTCTCATGGGAATGTACAATGGTCCAGTCATTGTGGAGGACAGTTTGGTGGTTCCTCAAAAACTAACAATAGAACTTCCATATGATCCAGCAATTCTACTGCTGGGTATATACCCAGAAGAATTGAAAGCAAAGACACAAACAGATATACGCACAACAATGTTCATAGCAGCATTATTCCCTATTGCCAAAAATTGGAATCAACCCAGGTACCCATCAACAGACGAATGGATAAACAAAATGTGGCACATACATACAATGTAATATTACTCAGCTGTAAAAAGGACTAAAATGCTAAGACATGGGATAACATGGATGAATCTTGAGGACCTTATGTTGAGTGAAGCAAGCCAGGCATTGAAGGATAAACAGTGCATGACCTCACTGATATGAATTAAGCAAACTGAGCTGTCTCAGAGAGTTGTTGTCTGGAAGATAGGTTTACAAGAAATAGAAAGCGTGAAGAAGGTTGTGAGCCAACACTCATACAGATGTAATCTATGGTAAGGTGAAACTGTGTAGATGCATTTTGAAGGGATATGACTAGAGGGTAGTGATATTATTGGGTTTGGTTGAGCAAGGTTGACAGGTGGGTAGATTGGGAAGGGTGGGTAAGAAGATCAAGGGTGCTGGGGGAAGGTTGGGAGGGGTCCATTTGAACATTGGAAATTGTGGGTATGTGGTTGAAAGTACAAAGTTTGGATTGCTCCTATGGCAATATGACAAGGAAGGGTTACTTGTTTAGGGTGTTGGAGTTGGGGCATTCAGGACAGTGTGCACCTGGAGCAGGCTTCTAGGGAGTGTGTGAGTGATCATTCTGTCATTAATTGTTGTATAAGTGGGTGGAGACTCACATAATGAGTGGGAAGGATTTGGACTCCCATCCTTTGGAGGACCCATTTGTTCACAAATACACAGGCTGGATTCTCTCAAGAGCATGGGCACTTCCTAATAGGGGAGGACAAACCAGTGTGTCCAGACCTGTCTTGTTGCATGTAGCTATGAATCTCGTCATTCAAGGAGTGAAGCCAGAGGTCACCATGAGCCCCAAAGGGAAGGGTAGGTAGGAATAAAATAGATTGAACAGGGGATATTTAGTGGGCAATGGAATTGTTTTACAAGATCTTACAATGATGGACACAGGACATGATAAATATCAAATATTTATGGAAGTGTACATCTAAAATGTAAACCACAATGGAAACCATTGACCATGTTTAGTAGCTAGGTTTCACTATTTGTATATCAGTTAGAACAAAGTTACCATTCACATATAAAAAGATATTAATATGGGGGGGAGGAAAGGGGGAGGGTGTTGGGGATATGAAAGTCTCCTGTATTCTGTATGTGACTTTGCTGTGACCCAAAACATCTTTGAAAACAACATGAAAAGTAGTGAAACACTGGGGAATGAGTGGAAGAAGGTGTCACAATAAAGAAAGGACACCAGATATTGCAGTGATGAAAGGCAAAATGTCAAAAAATAATGTTTTAATTTTTCTTCATTTTTTAAATATCCCAATTTTTAAATTTTATTTTGTTTTTACTTTTTTTAAAATTTTATGTGTTTCATTTCTTATATTTAAACTTCTCATTATTGTTTCACTTTCCTTTTAATTGTATTCAACTTTTATAATAGCTTCATTTTTGAAAAAGGCTTTGGATCACAGAAGGGTTACACCTGGGGTGGGGAGGATCACTGGTGTGGAGTATCAGTAATGGGGGATGCATGGGAGGAAGTTCACCTGAGCATACATATAAGGTATGTAAAAATGTTCCCATGTTCATGGGACATTGTCACAGTGGGTCGAGACTCACAAATTAACCGAGAAAATACTGAATTCCCATCCTGGAGAGTTCTGTCACATTCTCTAAGGGAGCAGCATCAGTACCCCAAGTTCAGAGGCATTGACTGGCAAAGAAGAATGATCCACTGATGGGCCCTTGATATTGACGACTAGGCTTATGACCCTTTGCTCTTCAAATTGAAACTTAGCCTATGGTTATGGGGTGTCTAAAGGTTGCCTCCTGAGAGCCTCCTTGTTGCTCAAATGTGGCCTCTTTCTAAGCCAAACTCAGAATATGAATGCATTACCTTCCCCCCAGCATGGGACATAAATCTTGGGTACGAGCCTCTTTGGCACCAAGGGATTGCACCCAAGAACCAACTAGCAATGCAACTGGAAAAACAACTAGAATAAAAGGGGGAAAAGGCAAAGACAAAGGCATTTATATGGCTAAGAGACTTCAAAATGTTTCAGGATGTCATCTCAGAGGTAATGCTTATGCATATCTCAGCAGGATCCCATAGACTTCCAAAGTGGATACTACTCCAAATAGTGGGGCTCCTGAGAGCTCTGGAGACACATAGGTCCTGTGGTCAGTGTTGATTGCTCCGGAGTTTGGTGTCTTGCCATTGGGCCCTACTTTGGAATTTGTGCTCCTGAGAGTGACAGAGTTGGACTCAATTATGTCTTCCCTACACATGACTCTTCTGTCCCTTCTATTTAAATCTATACTTGGTGCTGAACTTTGTAGGTGTACATCCAGAAACTCAAGTGTTTTGGCTGTCCATGTGCCAGCTTGTCCTGGAACCTCAGCAGAGTTACAAAATCTACTCTACAGGTCATTGGACTCACCCAGGACAATTGGTGGGGAGGTGATGATGGACACCGGCTGCCCCAGGAAATAGAGATAGTCTGTAGCTGCAGGAAGGATAGTCCCTTCCATCTTCCCCATGGGATATAAGCCTCCTCTCAATTGGAGGTAGAGTGTACAACACCAGCCCAGAATCCCCCATATTACAGTTGTAATATGGGGGCTTTTCTGGGACTTCAGAATCATCCTGAATGACACAGCAATGACAGATATAGGCCATTTTATATCATCACATAACAGGAAGCACTGTGTGACAGACAGGGTAGACTAAAGTGTGAACTATGGTACATGTTTAATGGCAAAGCCCCAGGATGTGTTTATCAATTGCAATGAATGTGCCACACTAATGAAGGATGTTTATGTGGGAGGATGTGGGAAGGATGGAGAGTGGGGCCTATTGGAGTCCCTATATTTTTTGTGTAACATTTATGTAATCTAAGTATCTTTAAAAACAATAAAAAATAATAATTATTGAAAAAAAGAGAAACGAAAAGGACAAGCAAGTATCTAAAACAAGATAATGGCAAGAAGTAAGAAAGATTAGAACAGAATTAAATGAAATTGAGAGTAAAAATAATAGAGAGCATTAACAAAACCAATAGCTGATATTTTGAGATGATAAATAAACTTGGCAAACTCTTAACTAGAATAATGAGAAAAAATAGAGAAGATGCAAATAAATAAAATCAGATATGAGAGAGGAGTTGTACCACTGGCCCCACAGAAATAAAGAGTATTCTAACAGGATACTAGGAAAAAATAATGCAATATTCTGGAAAATAAATTTCTAGAAACACCTGAGAAGTCAACACTGATGAAAGAAGAAATATAAGACCTCAAAAGACCAATCACAATTAATGAGATTGAAGGAGTTATCAAAAACCTCCCAACAAAGGAAAGTCCAAAAGCAGATGGCTTTACAGGTGAATTCTACCAATGATTCTGAAAAGAATAAACACCAATCCCACTCAAACTCTTCCAGAAAATTGAAGAGGGGGGAACTTTATCTAACTCATTCTATGAGGCCAATATCACCCTAACTCCAGAGTTACATAATAATGCTACAAGAAAACAAAATTACAGAACAATCTTTCTAATGAACTTAGATGTAAAATTCCTCAACATAATAATTGCAAATTGAATGCAACAATACATCAAATGAATTATATACCATGATCAAGTGGGTTTTATCGCAGGTATGCAAGGATGGTTCAACATAAGAAAATCAATGTTACACACCACATTAACAGATCAAAGAAAAAAAATTACATGATCATCTTTATTGAAGCAGAAAAGGCATTTGACAAAATTCATCTAACTCTCTTGATAAAAACATTTTGAAAGATAGGAATAGAAGGAAACTTCCTCAACATGATAAAGGGCATATATGAAAAATCCACAGCTAACATCATACTTGATGAAAGGCTAAAGGCTCTCAGTCTAAGATCTGGAACAAGACAAGCATGTATTTTGTTAGTAGTATAGTAAGATGTAGCATTGTGCTAAAAATTCTTGTTAGAACACTTAAGCAAGAAAAACAACTAAACAATATCCAAATTGGAGAGGAAGAAATAAAACTTCATTTGCAGATGAAATGACCCTGTATATAGAAAGTCCTTAAAATCTACTACAAAGCTCCTAGAGCTGATAAATGTGTTCAGTATAGTGATGGGATATAAGATCACCATGCAATAATCAAAATCAGTAGTGTTTGTTTACACCTATAATGAGCAATCTGAGAAGGAAATTAAGAAAAAATTGTATTTACAGAGTCAATGTAATCTCAATAAAAATTCCAATAGCATTTTTCCATAAACGGAAAAGCAAATTATCATATTTATTTGGAAAGGTAAGGGGCCCCAAATAGTCAAAATTATTTTGAAAAAACAGATGAAGTTGTAGGATTCATGCTACCTGAATTTAAAACAAACTACAAAGCATCAGTGGTCAAAACCACATGGTATTGACTTGCAGCGACCACTGAACAGGCGTCCTGGTTTGTGGAGGTGCCCTTGGCGGGGGAGGAAGGGAGAGTTCTGGAACCCAGAGCCGCCCCATTGGGAATTTTCCCTCATTACTGCCGCTTCCACCCTCCAGAGTTGAGGCTCCGCCTCCTGACCCCGGAGCTGCTACAATGGCGCTTTCCTTCTGAGAGTCCCAACACAAGACCCATCCTTGGGCTTCAAGTGGGCTGTAACTCTGGGGTGAGTGACGGGGGAGAGATTGGAGATCAAAGAGCCAAGTGGTGGGCTGCCTCAGCCTTCACGGGGGTTCTGGCCTGGGCATAACATCACAACTATGAAGACTTTTCCCAAATGAGCTTAAAGCGTAGCCATGATCCGCTCTGTGCTGCTGCTACCTGCGCACCTGGGTCCTACAACCATCTCTCTTAGGAATCTTGGGGAGGAAACATTCTCCACTAGGTCCCGAATTCCTGTGTCCCCACCCCTGCGCTCGCTGCGCTCACGGCCCTACCTGGGTGGGCAGGGGCACTCTGTCTGGGCTTCTGGTGCCTGCCTCTGGTCTAGCCTAGCTGTCAACCTGGCTAGGAAGAAGGGACTTCCGGAGACCCACGTTTGGGAGCATGAGGTTGAGACGGGTTTACTGGGAGCGAGGAGGCAGTGTTGACAGCATGGAATTAAGGCTCACACATGTGTCATGCATGGAGCCAAAAGTGGTTATTTATTTTTAAAGCAATGAATTGACAGAGTACAGTGGAGTGGATGGAGAAGGAAATTATAGCATCCTGCCGGAGGAGGAGGAGGAGGAGGAAGGCATTGCCACGTCTTATTATAGCAACGTATTCTTTTAGGAATATAATGATTATGGTGAAACCACATGCAAAGCGAAATACCTATTTTATCCACTGGATGCTACAAAAGTTAGTATCCTCATCTTACTTGCTCTGTCACCACTTACCAGGTGGGGAGTAGGGAGAGAGGAGGGAATGGGGAGAATTGGACTTACTGTGTTGATGGTCTTCAGCCAAAGAGATTGATGAAGGCTTCAAGGCCCAGTAGGACCAGCTGGTAAGGTGGGAGTGAGAGGAAGGATTTTACTACGGACTTAAAGGCTGGAATAAGCACATTGCTGGGTGTCCTGGTGTTCTCTGCAAACATTTCTCCACTGTGATATGGAAAATCAGAGGGGGAAAGCAATGGAAAAGAGATCCAGGCTTACTGCTGGGGATTTCATGCAAGCTATTAGGAAAACTAACTAGAATTGAGAGAGCAGTGTGTATACACATTGGAGGGAAGGACATAATTGCAGTTAACTGGGTCAGTGGTTCCCAAACTTGACTGTATATTTATGGAGCTTTTTATTTTGCACTTAAAAAAAATAATGCTTGCACTTTTTTATAAAATGAAAAATTCAAAATGCAAAAAGGTATATAGTAGAAAGTAAGTCCCTATACTCCTGACACTTAGTCCTCCTTTTCCCCTCCAAAGTGGCAACCAATGTTTATGATTTCTTGGTATTCATCCTGTGTGTATACAAATATTAATGTATGTATAAATTTGTCCCCTTTTAGTTTTATCAATAGTAGCACATAATTCTGCACCTTGCTTTTTCATTTCATAATCTGGAGATTACTCAAAAGTCTATCTTTTTTTTCTCTTAGCCTCATAACAGTCCATTGTGTTAATATTATTTCATTGTGCCTTAATTTAGGGAGTTTTTAATTATTTTAATTTAATTAAAAAACTCCAGACCTACCGAATCAGAATCTCGGGGGATGGAGCCCATGAGACTGCATTTCCTTTTTAAAGCTTCCAGGGGACTTTAGGATAGGGGAATTTAGGATGGAGAGAATGAAAAGATGTGTTAGAGGAGGGAATAATGTGAAGGAAGTGGTCAATCAAATGTGGAGCCATACCCAAGATCAGATGGGAGGAGTGAGACCAAAGAAGTAAACAGAGAGATGGGGAGAAAATCAAGCAGGGTGATGTAGGGCCTTGCTACTCAAAGTGTGGGCCTTGGACTAACAGCACTAGCATGACTTGGAAGCTTGTTTAGAAATACATAATCTCAGCCCACCACCCCAGATCTACTAAATAAGGACCTTTAGTTTAATAACATTCCCCAGGTGATTTGTATGTCCATTAAAGTTTGAGAAGCTGGCAAAGAGGAAAGAAACTAATATAGCCTTATCTTGTCACATACTTACCATGTGACACTGAACAGATAAGTCAATAGCCTCTCTGAATCATAATTTTTTAAAAAATGTTATAATGGTAACATA
Organism: Cabassous unicinctus; assembly: GCA_029593785.1. Lineage (NCBI taxonomy): Eukaryota > Metazoa > Chordata > Mammalia > Cingulata > Chlamyphoridae > Cabassous > Cabassous unicinctus. Next base: position 33,331 of record JAQZBX010014348.1, read on the forward strand.
AATACAGCAAAACATTTCCCATTTTAACCATTGAACCATAATTTTTTAAAAATGTTTTTGTTGTGAACCATGCCATATATATGGAAAAGTCCATAAAATGTAAATCTGTAGTTTGTGAATAATTGTAAAGGAAATCTCTTTATGACCAATGTCCTGGTGAAGAATAAACACTGTCAGCTTCCTCAAAATTCCCCATATGCCTCTTCCTGATAATAAACCTTTTTTCTTCCCAGAGGTAACTACTAGCCTCACTTTTATTATTGTTTCCTTGCTTTTCTTTATAGATTACTATTGTATCCCTAAGCAATAAATAGCTTAATTTCATTAAAAAAAAAAAAACTGCATGGTATTGACACAGGAATAGACATATTGACCAATAGAACGAATTGAGAGTTCAAAACTAGACCCACACATCTATGTCCAACCAATATTTGAAAGGGCTTCCAAGTACTCTCAACTGGGACAAAATAGTCTCTTTAACAAATGTTTCTGGGAAACTGGATATTCATATCCAAAAGAATGAAAGAGTACCCCTACCTCACACCCTATACAAAAATTAAGTCAAAATGGATAAAAAAACCTCGATATAATGTCCAGTACCTTAATGCTCCTATGATGAATTGATAAACAAAATGTGGTGTATATAAATCATGGAATACTATTCAACTGTAAAAAAGAAATGGAGTACTGACACATGTGACAACATAGATGAACCTCAAGGACATTATGTCCAGTGAAATTAGCTGGCCACAAATGGACAAATATTGCATGATCTCACTGATATGAATTAAGGATATGGAGCAGACTGAAGGAGATACAGTATGGAAGACAGGTTTCCTTGAGATACAATTGGGAGGAGATATTGAAGAGCCAGTGCTTAATCTGTGCACAATTTATAATTAGGTTGCTTGTAGCAGTTTGGAAATGGATGGAGGTGATGGTTTTGCAATGATATGAGTGAAATTAACAGCACTGAATTGTGGCTGTGAATGTGGTTTGAAAGGGAAAGTTTTGGGCCATCCATGATGCTAGAAGGAAAGCTAAATGTTAAAACTGGTGACTGTGTAACTCAGTGAACTCTGGGGTGGCTAAGGATTGTGGTTAATAATGCAAATATAAAAATGTTATTTCATGATTTATAGGAAAGATATATAACTATGCAGGATGTTGATTCTGCATTGATATATGGGGAAAATACACCTAAAGCATACTTCTATGGGGTATGAATGTATTTATGTTTGCATAGGTATGTTTTCTCAATAGATAGAGGCACACACAGTAGCTAACAAAATATTAAACTTCCATCCTTGGTAGGTCCTGTTACTTTCTAACATAAAATGGCAAAAATCTCTGATATGTAAAACCATGCCTAACAAAGGAAAGCAGACTGATATGCCAAGCCTATCTTATTGCTTGAAGTTAGGAACTTTATTCTTGTAAAAATCAAACAGCCTGATTATAATGCATGTCTGATTTACCTCTTGAAAATGTCCTTGTTACTCAAATGTTGCCTTTATCTAAGCCAAGCTCAGCAAATGAGCTCCTTACTTTCCTCTGGATGTTGGGCATGACTCACAGGGATGAGCCTCCCAGGCACCGAGGTATTATTACCAAGCGCTAACCAGTGATGCATGTGGAAAAAGCTTGACTAAAGGGAAAAATATTAACTGAAAAAAGAGTTTTTATGGCTAAGATATTTCAAAGTGATTTGGGAGTTCACTCTAGTAGTTAAGTTTATGCAGATTTCAGGTAGATTTCACTGACTGCCACAGTAAACAATGTCTCAAACCAGGGGTTCTTAACCTGTTTTGTTTCATGGACCTCTTTGCCATTCAGGTGAAAATCACAGACCTCTTCTCAGAATGTAGGGGCAGATAAACATGGTAAGAAATAAATAATATTTTCTTCTCTGTGCAACAAAAAATGTCTGTTTTATAAAATTTACTTTTTGATTTCATATTTGATTTGGTTCCAGTGTTCTGAACGAACTCCAGGAAGTAATAAAACACAAATTTTCACAGCAGTTTATAAACTACTCTATCTTTACTAACTTATGTTTTAAGTGAACTCCCAGTAAGCACACTTTGAATCCACCCCTTTCCTTTGCAGGGGACCACTTTTTCATAGTGCTACAAAATCTTCACATAACTTCAAATGTTTGGATAAGCCACTTCCCATTTATCCTGCTATGCTGGAGATTTATTCATAGAGATTTCCTGTTTTGTTTTTTGTTTTTTTATTTTAATTAAACCAGGCCATGTGGTCCAGAGAGCAGCTGAGCAGCCGCCAGCACCTTGTGCGGCCACGGCCCGGGACTGCGACAGTGAGTGCCCCGCTGTGCTCCAGCCCCTTTTCCCTCCTGTGAGTAACTTGGCTCCTGGGACTCTGCCCGCCTGGCCTCCCGCCCCCTGCTACTGTCCCGATGTCCAGGTCTGCGCATCAGCAGCCTTTGACAAACTAAGACAGTAACCCTCCAAGCAATGTTCAAAGCATCTGGTCATTTTATTTTACTTATGATCCCCACTTTGGACCTTGTTCCAAAGATCTCAATGGGAAGTTGACCAAAACACTGCCAGCACTGCCATTGATTTCTTTTTTTATCAGTTGATTAGGCCTGGGCAGTTATTTTGATCTGTGTATGTGTGTGTGTGTTCCTTTCCTGACTGAAGTGAGATTCTGTAGATGACTGTTATATCTCATTTTATGACCCTCTTGGAGTGGGGTTACAATAACTAAAGAAAGGAGAAAATTTATATAATATTCACATTGACTGTAGGTAAAACAAAAAATGTTGAAGATTATTCAAACTAAAAATGTTCAAGTTAAAACTGAGAGTATGGAGCAGATGTGGTTCAAGCAGTAGGGAGCCTGCCTCCCACACAGGAGGTCCCAGTTCTGTTCCTTGTGCTTCCCAAAAAAAGAAGATGAGCAGACACAACAAGCACACACTGCAAGCAGGGAGTGGAGGTGGCTCAAGCGGTTGGGCATCTGCCTCCAACATGGGAGGTCCCAGTTCCATTCCTGGTCCTTCCTAAAAAAAGGAGGAACAAAACAAAAGCAGACAAACAAAGGAGCCATGGGCAGGCAGGCAGGGGTGTGGAAGTTGCAGAGAGGCTGAGTATATTACTGTAGGAACAACACTCATACATATAATCACTATAAATTCTAGAAAAGATGAATGCCTAACTGAAGACAGTATAGAGCAATGATCAAATAAATAGATTATTGATGGTGTTGATGCTTGGATGGATGGGAAGGAATGAGTTTCCCAGTTTTAAATCTTGCATCCTGATGGCAGAATTTAACCTACACCATGTGAAGAAATTGCACTTAGGGTATTAATATCATTTTCACATTATTATTTACCTAAATAAGACAAATATATATAAGAACTTTCTGTTGATAAGAAAGATTATTTCAAATATATTTAAACTGTATACGTTGATGGTAAGTTTAAAACAATATGGATATAAAGATATAGATATAGAGATATACATATATATTTATATATATAAAAATTAAACACAAACCAAAAGCTGCTGTGGCTCTATTGCTGCATTTTAGTTTGCTAAGCTGCTCTGTTGGATACCAGAAAATGAGTTGGTCATTAACAATGGAAATTTATTAGTTCCCAAGGTTGCAGTTGTGTGGCTGAGAAAAATGCCCAAATAAAAGCATCATCAACAGATGCTTTCTCTGGGAAGCCTGGCTGCCAGCAATCCTGAACTGTGTCATGTGGCAAAGCATGTGTCAGTATCTGCTGGTCATCCCCTTCTCTTCCTGGTTTAATTCCTTCCAGTTTCTTGATTCTGTGGTTTTCTCTCCTTTAACTCCATATTCATCCTGTTTATAAAGGACTCCATTAAAATGAGTAAGACTCACACTGGACTATGGTCAAGCTGAAGCAACCTCATCAAAATGTCCTATTTCTAATAGGTTTACACATAGAGGAATGGATTAGCTTTAAGGACAGGATTTTCTGGGGTAAATATACTTGAAAACATCAAAGGCTGCATTCTTATCAAACAGTGTACACTTGAAGGCAAAGTGTATGGCTCAATTTTAAGTTTATTTTGCATCATGATAGACAAAACAATGCTAAATTTATATTCACCTATTATCATGGTTTCAAAATATATAATGCTAAGCAGTTGTTATATCACAAAGTATAACTTAAAATATCCAAAATTATACCTGAATACATAAAAACAATTCAGCCAATGTAACCATCATGAGACAACAGTCAGGAGAGGTGTAAAACTTTTGAACAGTGTAGCCGACTAACTCCTAATGGTGTAGAAAGTGCATTCAAGTGTATGTTTAGTTTGAAATCAAAAAGTGTGTGTTGTCTAATTACAGTTGAATAGAAATTGGAAATCAATGACAGAAAGGTACATAGCACCTCTAAGAAACATGTTGAGTTTTTCTACTTTCCTAACACAATTAAAATGATCCCTATACCATCATTGTGAAGCCACAGCCTCCAGGCAACTACCTGCACATAATGCTTCTGAATATATATGCATTTTGTGGCAAGTACTAGTCTAAATGGTTATATGTTCCATTTAGTCCTAACCTCAAATGGCACATGAGGTTGGACACCATTGTTAATGTGCTAACATGTTGAGTTACTGAATTATCAGAGATAAAACAATGTGATGGTGATCATCCAGCTCACAGGCCACTGTGTTGGGCTTTGGCACCAGGCTTATATATGCTTTGGACAATTTCAGAAAGAATGTTTTGTCAATGCTACTGATACCAAGAGTTTGCTTTGACTAGTGAAAATAACTCCATTACTGAGTGGAAAACCCTCAAGATAAGCAGGAAACCTCAGTGTCCTGGGATTAGGCTGAGGCCAGGCTTTGGGTCTTCTCTGCTCCTTGGTCCCAAAGATCCAAAGGCCTTTTACGTTAAGAGCACTTGCAATATTAATGGAATTGTGATTTTCTTTCTGATTATCCATGTACTCTACAACATTTTCTACATTCAAATACACTAGTATATCTTATATACAAGTGCTGCTCATGGACAGATTTTACTTGGTCTTGTTCCCTAACCATCTAGAACCAATTATCTCTTTGAAATTACTTGTGGGCACTGGCTATTATTGGTGTCAAACCTGCACTCCCAGGGGTTTTCTATGATCCCATTGGAGACGCCCATTTGAATATAAAACTTAACATGAAAGTTCTTCTTACAAATAGAAAGCTTCCAGACAGGATGTTAGTCATCTCTACCAAATATGCCAACTCATCCTTGCCCTCAGGTAAAACATTAGTGTACCCTTATCATAAACATTGATGTGTCTATCCAGCGTAAGTAATAAAATTAACTTTTGAGACTTTGATATTATTAACTCTTTTTTCTCTTACTTCCCTTCCCTCCAACCTGCATTTCTTTCCT